>LZPO01108227.1:43176-56831 GCA_001675575.1 Neotoma lepida | reverse complement strand
TTTCTTTCTTTCTTTCTTTCTTTCTTTCTTTCTTTCTTTCTTTCTTTCTTTCTTTCTTTCTTTCTTTCTTTCTTTCTTTCTTTCTTTCTTTCTGAACAGGTTCTCCCTAACATAGCAATTGCTGGCCTGGAACTCACAGAGATCCACCTGCCTCTACCTCCTGAAGGCTGGGATTAAAGGAATGGGTCACCACATCCAACCCTGCTTATTGGTTACATGCATGCAGAGGCTTGTATCATTGTGGTAATGGAACCCAGGCCTTCAAGGTGCCAGGTGAGATCCCAGAACTTGCCTGGGAAGTGACTGCATGGAATCCTGAATCAGTGTTGGGGCATGCTGG
The DNA here is from genome assembly GCA_001675575.1 of Neotoma lepida. Lineage (NCBI taxonomy): Eukaryota > Metazoa > Chordata > Mammalia > Rodentia > Cricetidae > Neotoma > Neotoma lepida. Next base: position 56,491 of record LZPO01108227.1, on the reverse strand, counting down.
TGTCTTAGGGTCTTCAAGACCCTGAATGCTGTGTCCCTCCTTAGCATGTGCATCTTCTTGGGTTTCATGTATGAGATTTGGTGGTGGTATCTGGTTTCAACACATGCCATTTTGGAATTGTGAAGGATGTGATTTTGAAACTTTTTTAAAAAATTTAATATTTATTTATTTATTTATTTATTTATTGAGACAGGGTTTCTCTGTGTAGCCCTGTCTGTCCTGGCACTTTCTCTGTAGGCTGGCTTGGGACTCAGAGATCTGCCTGTCTCTGCTTCCTAAGTGCTGGAATTAAATGTGTGTGCCACCACCATCCTGCTGGAACATTTTAATTAGCATTGATTGTACAAATAATGAGTTTCATGGTGACTTTTAAAACCTTATTACATTTTTATTTCATTAGAGGCAGTTTTCAGGTCAACATGTACATATGGCTGTCAGAGGATAACTTGTGGGAATTGCTCTCACCCTCTAGCATATGGGTCCTTCAGATCAAATTCAGGTTGTCATAGTTGGTTGCAAGCACCTTTACTCAGTGAGCCATCTCACTGGCCCAACATTGTTTTTAACTCCTGGTGCTGAAGTGGAATATAGGACTCACACATGCTAGGCAAGCTCTCTCCCAGCCAACCCATTGTTTTTTTGAGACAGCCTCATGGTGACATTATCCTCTTTCATTTTTTCTTTCTCTTTCTTCTTCCTTCCTTCCTTCTTTCTCTCCTTTTCCTTCTTTTTAAGATTGTTTTTGTTTTATGTACACGAATGTTTCACCTGAATGTATGCCTGTGTGTCATGCAATCTAGCTGCCTTTGGAGGTCAGAAGAGTATATCAAATCCCCTGGAGCTGGAGTTACCATATAGGTTCTGGGAGTTGAACCAGGTCATCCATAAAGGCAGCAAGTGCTTTCAACCAGTGAGCCAACTCTTCAACTCCTTGGTTGAAGAGTCCAGTTACTTTCACAATGGGTTCTTTTACTTGGACTGACCCTAAGTCCCACAGCCCTTCTATTAGAGTACCACCAGGACAGGGAGCCAGATTTCCTTGAGTGTGCATGCAAATATGTGAGTTCACTACTTATATATTTCCTATGCAGATTAGCTATTAACTCTGAGGGGTGGGCATAGGCACAAGCAGTTTTAGAGGAAGCTGGCACCAAGTTCTGGAGCCAAGGCTGTAGCAGTGCAATGTAGTCCCAATGTGAGCATCTCCGGGGCAGACACAAGCCCCACTGTCAGGCAGGCGAGAAGCAGAGCATACACTCTGTTTTTCACAGCTGATTCTCTTCATGCACCTGAGGGCATGGGTGGCAGTACCTATACAGGCTGGGAGTCTGCAGCTTCCTGGCTCTGATGCTGGCCTAGATAGCCAGGGCCACTGCAGGTGGATGCCCAGAGTACCCCTCATACTCGGCAAATTTCTTCACTCTAGTCTGAATATGCTTGGATAGTTTCTACAAGGAGTGGGTTTTAGTTTTCCTGTTCTACCCTGAAGCTTCTTTATTTCCTGGAAGGAGGGGGATGCTCCAGTGGTAAATGAGAAGGGTATGAAACACAACACCACTCCACCATGCTCCTTCTTGCTTTACGTATGGTAACTGACAACCTTTCACCCACTGTTGTTGGTGGTGGTACTTTTGCTGTTTGTAAACTTTGAAGACTTATGCCAGTGTAGAAATTTGATGTCTTCTTAAGTCCAAAGTATTATGTGTAGAAAACAAGCACATCCTGAGAATGCCATAGGAAGCCAGTTGCCAGGACCTCCACAGCACACAGAAGCACAGGCCCAGGGCTGGGTGTTGAAGGCAGTCCAACAGATGTGCCATTAATTTCCCATGTCTGATGAATGTGACTATCCCCTGTTTAACAAATTCTGCTTGTCCTATATACACAATTTCAGGACTCCATCTCTCTCTGACTTCTAAGCAAATACACCAAAGAGAAGGTGGCCTGATCTCTGACTGCCTATTCCCATAACAGGTTTGTGTATCAGTCAAAGGAGGGAAGCCACTTGAGGTAAGGAAGGCCAGTATAATGACTAGAAGTAAAGGAGGTGGGCCCGGGCTTGTGGGGGCAGNAGCTGAGGACAGAGACTTTGGAATCAGGGAAGAGGCATTTTAAGACAACCCCTCACAGACATGCATACAGGCCCACCCTCACTTCCCAGGTAATCCTAGATTGTGTCAGGTTGACAACAAAAGCTTATCATGAAGGGATCTCTATCAGAAAGGATGTGGTTTAAGTGTTATNATGGGAGCATAGGGCAGTGCATCTGAGGGCACAGCTATATTCCCACAGACATACCTGCAGATCTAGNGAGCAGTATAGGATTGGCCAGGAACTTCTGCTTGCTGATGATTTAGGGGCTCTGTAGAAACTACAANCCAGTGGGGTGCCTAACATTTGGGCACTTAGGAGGTGGAGGCAGGAAGATCGGGAGTTCAAAGTCATCCCTGGCCACATGGGGAGATTGAGGTCAGCCTGGGCTTCTTAGGACCCTGTCTCAAAAAAACAACAACAAAACAAAACAAAACAAAAAATTCTCTCTTTCCAGGTGGGGGTGAAAGGAGCATATAAGCCTGGCTAGGATATTCTCATGTCACTAAATGAGGGCTGTGTTTGAAGCTGGGCCAGTCAGGGACCAGGACCTGCCTGGGGTTAAATGGGGTGTTCATCTAACAGCGACTCTGACTTGTTAGGGATATATGCAGACATTTTATTTGGATTTTGGTGCACAGGATGCCCCTGGTCAGGACCTGGCTAGCCCAAGGTTCAGCAATATCAAAGTTGAGAAACTATTATTTTTAATTTCATTTTGTCATTTTTGGTAGTTGTTCCTGGTACCTTGGCACATGTGGCATCAGAGGACAGCTCTGTGGAGTCCTTATCTCCTTCCAGCTTCCTGCAAGTTCCATGGACGGAGCCCATCATCAGGCTTGCCAGGCAAACATCTTTATGGGTTCAGCCAGCCAGCCAGCCAAACTATCCCCAGCTTGTCATGTAGGGTCGTGCCACGGGTGTGTGGGTTCTTTCTATCCATTTGTCTTACAATCTTACATAAGTATACCAAAACACATTTAAAACCCAATGAAGTTACTATTGCTAGAACAAGAGCAATACCTGCTAGGATAAGGGTGTGATACAATAACAAGAAACATTTTAATCACATTTTAATTTTATCTGTTCCTTCAAAGTTTCTAACTGATCCCCTAACAATACAACAGCTTGCCTTAATTCAGCTAATTCATTTACTATCTCATTATCAATTTTATTTTGTTCAGTTCAAAGTTCTTCTGAATGTCTATGCCAGTCTCTAATGAATTTACTGGTTTGGATTTCTTTATGAAGGGCTATTCTAGCAGTTGCTGCTGTAGCTGTCAATGCAATGATTACCATAATAACTGCAGCCACCAGTCCAATCATACAACATGTTCTTTTTGATATTCTTTCAGTGAGCTTCTGTACCAGGATCTTCACAGGAGAGTCTTGCCATGTCCTCGACAACTTCACTGGTATCCAGATTGCTGGCCTTGCTCTAAGAATATATAAACTTTCAAAGGTCAAATTTAAAAACATACTAGAATTAACACAGGTATGGAGGGTACACTGTTCACAAGTGAGGCTGTAATTATTTGGGTACCATTGTACAGGTCCCTTTAATAGCAAGTAAGGTAACGGTATACATGCCATACAAGTATGGCTCTGATTTATTCTAAAAGATAGAGTGTACTTACCNTCCTTAATGTTTAATTTTCCTTCCCACACCTTAAGAAGGTGGAAGGCACTTGCCAATTTCCACAAGTTAGTCTGAATTGAATCACCAAATTGCAGGAGAGGACTTGCCATTCCAATTCCATGCCACTGAATAGGTTCATTAATAGAAGCACTGATTTCCACAGTTCCATTTATATTATACCATTTCCATCTTTAACTCTGAGGGAGAATATTTCCCTTGAGGGGAGCCATAAGGGCTTCAATCAATGATGTCTCCATTGAAGATATTAATTAGCACTCAAGGTTTCTCACTCTTACACTGTTGCCAATGTACCCAGTCATATTCCTTGTTGGTAACCCTCATCTCACAGAATGGTAGATTTATGGAACTACTAGCATTAATCTCTTATCCTTTAAAACCAGATGCATTAAGCATATAAAACTTATTATGATAATCTTGGGTAGTATTGACTATGGATAGCCATACTTGAGAGGTTATTTTTAAGCACTGAGTTCCATTTCCCATGCAAATAGGAATTCCTTTTATTGAACAGTGTAATTGTCAATCACTTTACCCTCCTCCATTGGCTGAGCAGGACTTCGGTTGTCATAAGGACCAGGTAGCCAAGAAGATTCTTAACCACTACAGGAATATTCCTATCTCCCCAACTTACTGCTGTGTTAATTGGAGGATTAGGGATATAGGCCCAATAATTATGACCCATCCCTTTTACCTGTACCGTTACCATGGAAAGCATGGCAAGAAATAAGTTTGTAGCATTCAAAGGCTTATGAGAAATGCAAAGTATCCTCTCTCCTTTGTCACACAAACTCTTAAGCTGTCCCCAGGTGGGAGGATTAGTTATTTGTTGCAAAGGTCTCCTGTGTCTCGACTTTGGCAGAGGCATTCTTGCATCTGCAGCATCTTGGAGATGTCTATTGCTCATGGCGGATTTTTATCAATTTTGATGGAATCCATAATTTATTATCTGCTGTGGAAACATAAGCATAACCTCGGCCCTAACTAAACACTTTCCCTAAACTATTTTGGTGTTAAAATATTTATAATATATGGGCTGACTGGATTCAGCAATTCTTTCCATAACTCAATTTTGTTCCTGTTTCATTAGCATTTAAAAATAATTTTAAAGTTAGTAAGGCATTATGCAGTCTGTCTCTAGGGGGTCCTCATATCCCCCTTCTGTTTAATAAGCATCTTTTTATAAGGTCTAATCTATCCATATAAGCATTTTGTAATTTATGTTCCATCAAGGCTAATTCTTTTTTAGCCTCAGCTGTTAATTGTCTTGGACTGTCTAAATCTGAGTCACCTTGCAAAATTTGAAACAAANTAGTCAATTCTTGAGTAGACAATCCAATTGTAGGCCTCAACCAGTTAATATCACCCAATAATTTTTTTAAAGAGTATGCAGTTGATCTCTCCTAATCTGTACCTTTCATGTCGAATTTCCNGTTTATTTAATTTACAGCCTAAATAGCTNAGAGAATCTCCTCTTTGTATTTTTTCAGGAGAAATTTGTAATTCTGTACTACATTAAAANTTTTTTTCTAAGGTATCTGTATCAGAAGCAGCCAATAAAATATCATCTATATAATGATAAATAATAGACTAAGGAAATAGTTTACAAGTCATTTCCAGTGGTTGATTTACAAAATATTGACAAAAGGTTAGGCTACTGACAGTGACCCCCTACTCTAAATTTAGATAGCCAATTTCTGTCCTATCTTGCCTTTGTACAATCTGCATAACCTATGACCTATCCTTATAATTTTTCCTGATATTCTCTCCAGGAATAGATTCAAATTTAAACCTCAATTTATGAGCTTTTTCTGAAATTGTAGGAATATTAATTTGAGCTCCCCATTGTTGTNGCAAGTCTCTTCCCCATAAACTCATGGCTATATCAGCCACATAAGGCTTTAATATCACTTCCTGTCCTTCCAGCCCTATGTATTCAATCCATTTTACATTCTGTTTTATTTGAGATAAGCTTTCAATGCCTACAAATTGAGTGGAGACTTCTTTTAAAGACCAGTTGGGATCCTAGGAGTCTTGTGAAATTATGGATATATCAGTATCAGAATCCAATAATCCTTCAAGTTCAATCCCATTTAATTTCACTTTTAATTTAGGCCATTCATCATTGACAACTGTTTGTCAAAACATCTTTTTTCCTGTACTTCCAAAGCCTCCAGTTCTACATATAGGTGCCATTCTGTCTTTAAGATATGGAAGCAATAATAATTGAGCAATTCTATCATCAGTTTCTATTTCCATGGGCCTTTTTATATATGCTATCTATAAAAGCATTAAATACAATCTCTATAGCATTTTAAGAAGTAACTTTAGGCAATATTCTGGAATATTTTTATAAAATCTTTTTAATAGATCTCAAGTAACATGTTAATGTAATTTGCCAATTATTAACAATGANGATCAAAAAATTTACCTGTATTTTATTTAGTGGAAAAATAATTTTGTAACCTCATCATCAGTAACAGATTATTTTCTATCCTAGCAACTATATAATTTAATAAGCTAACAATCCAATCTGTTTCAGGTGTTACATGTCCTAGAATTTAACCAAGAATTTCTAGAAAGCAACTTAAAGAGCAGACCAAAATTCTCAGTAATGATCAATGAAGGACCCTCACTCAAAAATAGGCCTCTCACTCAAAAATAAGATCAAACTAACAGCCTCTGCTTGAACTAAAAGGAATAGGCCTGAGTTTTAAGTTCCGAGCTTCCTAGAAATGCTGACAGAGGCTCCAGGAATTGAAACAGTACAATGTCACAAGGTCAGAATGCCCAGAGGGCCATCTGAAAGCAACTGATTAACCACAGAATGTCCCAACGCCGGAGATAGTCTATAGAAGAGGTCTTGTGACAAACAACAGGTCTAGCTAAAGGATCAGATAACTCAGGAACTGTAGAAATTCCTAAGAGTAAGCAGAGATAAGCCAATCAAATGAAGGATCAGATAACTCAGGAACTGTAAAATTCCTAAGTAAACTAGTCAAAAATGAACCCGTACTAACCCCTCTCCCCTTTGAGAAATGTTGGGGTTTTTGCCTTTAAAAGCTAAGCTCACAAAGAAAGAGCAATTCTCCTCCCCGCCTTGTTGTGACGGGGAGCTGTGGACGGGAATTCCTAGCTGACTTGTACTATAAACCTTGCTGTTGCATTCTGGATACTCTTGGTCTCCGGTGGTCTCTTTGGGAGTCCTAATCTGGGCATAACAATCAATAGACAAGAGCATACCCAATATACAGTTTAAAATTGTGAATCCTGTTCTTTTAGTTTATTTACCATGAAAATCAAACATTTATCTAAACATTTATTAGATGATCAAACGAAAAAAACATCCTCTATACATTGAATGATTAATATCTCTGGAAATTCAAACAGCATCAACTTAGCATTCCATGTCTAGAAGTTGGGCCTGTTTAAACTTTCCCTTTCTCCCATGAAGGGACTACTAATAATGAGTTATTCTCACCATTAGGGAAAACAAAAAACATTTCCCATGAAAGGATCTTTAATATTGAGTTATTCCTGCTCTGAGGGAAAAATAAAAAACATTTAAACCAATGTTAAGCAAACAGACAACAAAATTCTAAGCTATGGGCTAGCTTGGTTGTTGCAGCAGCAGATATTGATTCTTTGTAATTCAGATGCCACTGCTTTGTGCTGGTAGGCAGAAAGAGCTCAAAGTTTGAGCTATCCTGAAATTTTTGTATCAGAAATAGCCTTTTTTTCCTTCCTCTATTTTTGCTGGAAANAGGCTTTTTTCTTTCCTTTATTTTTCTTTTAAGGGGCCTTTTAATCTTTAAGCCTAGTTTTAATATTTTTTTCCTTTTTACCAGGAAAATCCTTTTTTTTTGATTAAAAATTTCTCCCTTTTTTTAATTGGGAAATTTTCTTTTATTTCCTTTCCTTCCCTCTTTCCTATTGGCAAAATTCCCTTTTTCATTGATTTATTTTGTCTCAGGAGCCATTTTATTTATAGCTTTAAAAATTGTGCAGTCACTGCTTTTTCTTTTGACAAGCATTTTAGCAACTGTACATTTTGTTGCTCCTGAGATAGAGAGTTTAAATTCCTCATGACCCTGCCGATCCTAGAGTCCTCTTACCCTGAGAGTGTGTTCTTCCAGTTCTTAAGATGGCCAGCTCCTCTGTCCTTCTTCAGCGGATCTTTTGTTCTTCTTCAAGCCACGCATTGGGAACCAAATGTTGCGTGAGGTCACAGCACAGATGTGTGAGTTCACACGGGTCCATGTAAAGAAGGCTCAAAAGCATCATAAAAATGAATTTAGCCTATCATGGCTGCAGGGGCATCTAGCCTCTAAGGACTGAAGCCCTTTCCCTTCACCAAAGGCATTTTTATTCTCTCTCTATCTATAGTTTAGCCAGTTAATTTCCATACCTTCAAAGCAANCTGAAAGAAGTTCCCACAGATAAAATGCCAAGTGCAAACTCAACTTCTCAGATACCACAGTTTTCTGGATTTCTTGAGTCCAAGTTTTACATAGGCCTTTGATCCTTAGGAGACTCACAGACAGGATTCACATAGGGTGATAAGAGACACAAAAGGCCTAAGAGAAACAAAAGGTGTCAATTAAACAAAGGATGGATTAGGGCTAAATGCTACTCTCTGGAGCCAGGCCAGGAGTAGTTCAGCAGGAATGCATCCACAGATCCCTCTTCTTGTATAAAAAAAAAAAAAATTATTGTCTCGAAGGTTATGTAGCCTTACAGCAAATATAGCCTTCTTTCTATCCATTTGTCTTACAATCTTACATAAGTGTACCAAAACACATTTAAAACCCAATAAAGTTGCTATTGTTAGAACAAGAGCAATACCTGCTAGGATAAAGGTGTGATACAATAACAAGAAACATTTTAATTATTAATTATTTTAATCATAATTTAGTGGTGTACTCCTTTAGTCCAGCACTCAGGAGGCAGAGGCAGGTGGATCTCCATGAATTCCAGGACAGCCAGGGCCACACAGTGAGACCTTGTCTCAAAATCAAATGAACAAACAAACAAACAACAAAAAACCCTGTTAACTATCCAGGCACAAGCATTTTGCTACAGCTACAGACACAGACTAAAGGGGACCATGGGTACCATTAGGCTTAGTGTTTCTTCTTTGTGGTGGATGGAGTCCAGGCTCTTACCCAGCTGGGCAAGCTCTGGGCTGACCATACACCCAAACCACAATTTGTAATTCCTAAATATAAACAAAAATCTATTCAAAGTGGTGGCCTGTGAGAGAGCTGAGGAGGTGATCTATTTTACTGCTTTTACAGCAGTGCTGTGCATGGATTACAGTCAAGAAACTTAATTTTCTACAAAGTCAGGTGGAGTGATAACAGTAGTCTTCCAGGCTTCTGGCTATCCTGTAACCCACTATGTAGACCAGGCTGGCCTGGAACTTAGAGATCTGCTTTCTTCTGCCTTCTGAGTGCTAGGATTAAAGGTGTGCATCCCAACCACTCTGAGAAATATAAATGTTTTTATGATACTGAAAGATGCCTCTAACAAATAACTTATAGTTTAGTTGTGTATTTATCACAATTGAAATAATTGTGGGGGTGCAGGATCTTGCTATGTATCCCAGGCTAGCATCAATTTCCTGCCCCTGCTACCATTACATTTTGAGTGTTGGGATGGCCTGCCTGCACCTCCACATTCAGACTCATTTTCAGGGACCACTTGGAGTGTGTGCTAAAGCAAACATCACACCAGAGAGAGTTGACATTCATGGGGGTCCATGACAACCCCATTGTTTCTGCAAGGTCTGAACATCCACTGGAAAGAAAAGTATGAACTCAGGACCCCCAAGACCAAGTTCTCAGCACAAAAGAGATTTATTTACCCCAGAGGAACAGGGAACAGGAAATAAGAGTCAAACAAAAAAGACAGAGGATGAGGGAGAAGGGGAAAGGATCAAGGGAAGGGGGCAAGTGTATTTGTTCTGGAGGCACAAAGGACTACCTCTGGATAGAGAGAAGACAGACATGACANATAAGAAAATGGTGGTTTAAAAACNTAAAACAGGATCTCTTTCACTACTTTCCCACTCCATCCCTGTTCCAGCTCAACCATGCCATTCCCTTATGTTCTCATCCCCCATCCCCTACCCTCCATTGCTCACTCCTCATCCCCAGTTTACTCATGGAGATCTCATCTATTACCCCTTCCCAGGGTGATGCATGTGTCCCTCTTAGGGTCCTCCTTGTTAGCTAGCTTCTCTAGAGTTGTAGGTTGTAGCCTTGTTATCCTTTGCTTTACATCTAGTATCCACTTATGAGTGAGTACATACCATGTTTGTNCTTCTGAGTCTGGGTTACTTCACTCAGGATGATATTTTAGTGAAAGAGATACCACGATAGAGGTGGACATCATAGGAACAGAGAGAAACTGGGTACTAGGTAAGTCCCCAGGAATCCCCAGTGATGACCCCAGCTTGGACTACTAGAAATAAATAGTGGACAGGGTGCCTGAACTGAACTGGCTTGCCCCAGTGATCAGATCGATGAATACCCTATCATCACAGAGCTTTTCTCCAGTGACTGATGGAAGCAGATGCAAAGATCCACAGCTAGGTACCAGGCAGAGCTCCAGGAATCCAGTCAGGGAGAGAAAATAGAGATTCTATGAGCAGGTGCATCAAGATCACAATGGGGAAACCTGCAGAGATGACCAAACCAAACTAGTGGGAACTCATGAAAGTTGGATCAACGGCTATGGAACCTGCATGGGACTGGGCTGGGTCCTCTGCATGGGGAAACAGTTGTATAACTAGATCTGCTTGGAGGTCCCCTGGCAGTGGGATCAGAATCCATCTCTGGTGCATGAGTGGGCTTTTTGGAGCCCTCTACCTATGATGGGACATCTTGTGCAGCCTTAAGGCAGGGGGAGGGGTTTGGACTTGCTTCTACTGGATGTGCCTTGCCTTCTTGTTGGGAGAAAGAGGGGGTGGGTTAGGAGGGGAAGGCTGGGTGGAAGAGAGAAGAGGGGGATCTTTGATTTATGTGTAAAATGAAGGGAAATTTTTCTTAATAAAAAAAGGTAAAATGGGAAGCCCCATGTTAGGATGAGGTGTTTAATTTTAATTGAGCATGTTGATTAGGTGAGCCAAGAGGGTCTTTTGATTGCTGGACTTTAATACTTTGATTGCTGGACCTTGGTAGTCAGCCTCAGGAGGAGGAAATGGCCAGATAAAGATAAAACCTTCTGGGGTTTTCTCCAGCACTGAAAATGGAACCCAGGACCTCACATACACTGAGCTACAGCTCAAAGACTGACTCTGCACTGGAAATGCTGAGGCAGGAGTGTTTAGAAGTTCAGGCCAGTAGGGCTACTCATCAACACCCTGTCTTAAATAAGGACATAATAAAGAACACAACTTCAGAGGTAGNTAGAGATGGAGGCTGGTGGGATGTGGCCTGAGCCATAGGCCACCCAAGTCCCAGATCCTGGAGGAGGCAGGAAGGAGCCTCCACCTGGAGCCTCTGAAGAAGGCAGTCTCCAGGATTTGGGATTTGGCCTCCAGAACAACAACAACAAAAAAATTCCATCCCTGCTGCTTTAAACCACCTGGCTTGTAGCCACTTATAACCACCCAGCACCTGCAACTAGGTGCCCAAGATGGGACATGGGGTGTTCTACATGCAGTGGTTCTGGGGTCCTGCCAGCAAGCCCTGGAAGAAACTGGCCTTCTGTATCCCCAGCTTGAACATNGTAAGAGAGCCCCTGAAGAACTTCCCCTAACTCTACAACAGGGTCAAATCATNCCATTCTTCCTTCCTGAGGNCACTCTTGCCATCTGAGGTATAAGATACCCTGGAGACAGCACCCCTTCAAGATTGAGCTGGGCCACCTTAATTACCATCTGCCACCTACTCTGTCACCCATCTTTCAAGACAGATCTCCCTGCCTGGGGTCTACCTGCCTGTGTCCTGAAAATCCAGTGTCTATCTCTGTCTCTCTCTCAATAGTTCCAGTGTAACTCAGACTGGCTTGCAACTCACCATGAAGCTGAGGCCAAACTTCAAGTGCTGTTCTTCCTTCCTGCTTGGATGTCAAGGTATGTTTATGTGTTGCTGATATGGAGCTTGGGGCTTTGTCTACCCTAGGAAAGCCCTCCACCAGCTGAGTTCCCATCCTGGTCTGCCTGTCTTCTTTGAACCAGAGTTTCTGTAGCCCAGGGTGGTTTGGAGCTCCTGATCTTCCTATGTTGTTATCCCCAATGCTGGAATGACAGGCTGTGTCCCCTTCACCCTTCTTCCCAATCAATGAGCACCTCTCCAGTGTCTGCAGGGTCTGATATTGGGTTACTATCATCAGAATGGGGCCATAAGAGAAGTGAGTGACAAGCAACAACAGCAAAGGCACATTCCCACAGTCACACAGTCACTGGGTACTCCAGACAGGACTGATATGCTCAGCACCATTTTTGGCTGCAACTACTTGGGTGGAACACTACTGGCATGGGTGAATCAGGAGCCTCAACATTGCTCTGGGTCCTCCAGTGTCAGGAAAATCATCAACCACAACAAATGACTTGTCCCAAGCATCTGAGGAGTAGAGAGACTCAAAAACCCACATGTCATGGTGGGTATTTGGGATATGGAGGTGAAGAGTCATGGAAGCAGCCAGAGTCAGACACAGCTGGAGGGAGCCAGGCATACAAGGGGCATTGTTGCATGGACCATGTGAGTACAGTGAGGGCACTGGCCAGCTGGGACTAGTTTGGAAATGGGCTCCAGTGTGGACATAAGAGGAGCCAAAGAAAGATGGATAGATCCTGAGGCCTCACAAATGTGAGAAGGAGCTAGACTGCCACTTGTGTCAGATAGGGATATTGTGGGGATTTATGGAGGGTCTGGAGGAAGCAGGTTCTCATGCAGTGGTCTCTATAGGTATCAGGAGAGTTTATAGTGGCAGAAGTCATACCTTATGAAAAGCAGACAGGTTCAGGCTGCAGGTGGGAGGCAGGGTAAAGGCCCTGTGAGTGGCCAGGTTCTGAAACATTTCCCATGCCTCATGGTCTGCAAAATAAAGGCAAAGGATCCTTGAAGACATCAGGTCCCATGCACAGAACAGATATCTCTGTGGACTTTTCCAGAATTTCCACAGGCCACCTGTAACTAGGACCCAGGAATAGAGCCACCTGGAAGGCATCAAAGTCCTGCCTGCCAGTTTTTAAATTGGTGAGAGAACTGAATCTTTTGTCAGTCTCAAGGCCCCACAGAGGTCAAGAAATCACTCAACAACTCAAAAAACAAATAAACAGTCTGCACCTACAAGAGGAGCTACCACAAGAATGCCTGCACCTGCTGGAGGAGTGACCACTGGGGTCCCAGCCTTCACCTGAACGAGGAGCTATCAAGGGAACTGCCTTCATCTGAAGAAGGATGTGAGTGTCTGGGTTCCCAGCTGGACAGCCTTGCTCCTAGGCCCTAGCCCCCTGGTCACATCCCGTGCCTCATCCCCACCCATTGAAGCCCCAGAGACCTGGCAGCAGCCTCCACATGCTCCCATCCAGCCTCTGTCGCATTAGCAACCACCAGG
>LZPO01108226.1:74496-94288 GCA_001675575.1 Neotoma lepida | reverse complement strand
GTGTGAGCATGAGATCACATGCATAATATTGGAATAACTTCATCCACCTGTTCAACTAACCAGATTCCAGCCTTCCTAGAATTATTACTGTTTTAATTTATTTTTCAGCTGCTATGATAAAATGCTCTGACAANAGCAACCTATGGGAAAAGAGTTTATTTTTATCTCACAGATTAAAGTACAGTCCATCATGGCAGGANATTCAAGGCAATGGAGCTTGAAGGTGGAGTCACCTTNCATCCACCGTCAAGAAACAGAAAGGAATGCTTCCTAATACTGTTTTCTTGCCTTCCCTAAGATCCCCTGCTAATGGAATAGTTATGCCCTTGTCAGCTGAGGTAATCCAGGTAATCCCCCACAGGCATGGCCAGACAAATCTCCCAGGTGGTTCTAGCTTCTGTCAAGTTGACAATAGACTCCAGAGGCACTTACCAACTCCTGGCTGCTGAACTTGAAGTTATTTCATCACTGTACCCAAAAACAGGAGAATGAAGTCCAGCTTCCACAAGTAATCACACCACTCCATAAAGTAAAATAAATAAAAAATAGATCAACATTTATAGTGTTGACTTATACCTTGTCATGAAAATCTGGAAGGGTATATGTTATCTCATTATGAAGTTGACAGAGAGTTAGTTAAACTGAATCCAATAAGCTAAAACTTAATTAGGGGTGGTGAGATGGCTCAGCTGGTAAAGGTATTTTTCTTCAAGCCTTACAATCTGAGTTGTATCCCTGAGGGTCCCATGGTGGAAGGAGAGAACTGACTCCCACAACTTGTCTTCTGACCTTTACAAGTGTACTATGGCCTATGGATACCTGCATGCACATGCAGGTGCACACACACACACACACACACACAAATACATATAAATAAATAAATGTAATTAGGTAAAACTTATTAGTGAATAAGTCATGTTTTAAGCTACAATGTGATTCCAAATTCAGCATGATATTAAGAGAATTATCCACTGGATACTTAATAATTAACTAAGTGATTATGCACATATATTATATGTAGATAAATTTTCATGTTGTAAACTTTTATGAAATACTTNCATTAAATGCCAAACACAANGATTTTTTTCTAATCTAGGGATATTAAACATCTGAGAAAATCCAAGTAGTACTACATATAATTTTAATAAAATCATATGTACTTCTATTATAAATTAAGTAAGATTGTTTGAAAATTTTTACTGTTTTGATGAGTGAATGTAGAGCTATCTCTCTCTCTTTCAATTCTCCAAGCCTTGTTTAACTCTCCTCTCTCTTCCAATCATACCTACAATGACTACATACCCAATACTGCTTTCTTTGAATTTTCCTAACCAATTAAAGTTACATCAATGAAATGACAGTGTCTAAGTTTGAACCTCCATAATTTTTTACTAGACTGTTGTCACCTTTCCTATAGTTTCTATGTTACATGATGCTTCCCTTTTTAAAATTTTTTATTTTATTTATTTATTTTGGTTTTTCGAGACAGGGATTCTCTGTGTAGCTTTGGCGCCTTTCCTAGAACTCACTTGGTAGCCAAGGCTGGCCTCGAACTCACAGAGATCCTCCTGCCTCTGCCTCCCAAGTGCTGGGATTAAAGGCATGTGCCACNACCCTTTTTAAGGAAATCTATTTCATTTTTATCTTCTTAAAGTAAAATCTCCCCAAAATAGCTACTAGACAAATGTGCAACATGCCAGAAGCAAGAGATGTTNGGGAATCTTAAAAGCAGACACACAGGTAAAGAGAGTCATCAGTACTATCAAGAATCACATGCTTGTTGGTGTCAATCAGGNCTATGACTACAGGAGAGTAACCTTTCTCCTAGAAAAATCAACTGGTGAGAGAAAGTAATGATGCCTTTGTACACCATGATTAGATTAGATTTGATATTCAGTTATTAAAATNAGACATGTGGAGTGAACCAGGTCTCAAACACTTGTTCCCAATGGCTACAGTTGGACAAGCCAGGACAGCAGTATCCATCACTCAAGACACAGCTTTGGTTTGGCTGCAATGCCTGCTTGGAGTGTTCTATAACTCATAGATATTTGGCATACAGAATAATGGCCTTGGTTGCGGGGAAGCCAAAAAGTACATCTGCAAAACAGGTGGAGCTTAATGGAGAGGTTCGACCATTTTGGGGGAAAGACAAATAGTTTGCCGGAAGTCCTCATGACTAAAGTGTTCACTCACACGTTCCTCATCTAGATCACAGGAATTCCTTGTTCTGGTAATCCTTAGTTTAATTCCCTAATCAGAGTGAGTGGAACAGTCCAGTCCACCTGTACCCAGAGGGATCACACAGGATAACAGTCAGAAGCATGGACTAGAAGAAGACTCTAAAGTTTCAATCACAGCTCCCAGTATTCTGTCATTTTAACAGGGGGCAGTGATAGTCTATTTGCCTGCTCTTAAATTGTCAGAACTGAAGAAAGTTCACTAATAATATCTATATTANAAAATNTATATNTATATATGAATATAATGATATCACCTATAACACTGGCTGCTATAAAGTCCTACCAAATAATTTGTTATACTCAGCAGTGTGACTTACCTGAGTTCTTGTCTTTTTCAGCAGTATCTCATATAGAAGATTGATGTATTTTGAGATGAATTTATTTGAAGATTGCCATACTCAGTGCTTTTCTTCCTTACTCTTTCTTATTCAATTCAGACATGACTATATTATGAATATAGACATAATGTAAGATGAATCTTAAACTGTCTTATTAATTGAAAACACCAGGCCAGGTATTGGGGTAAATTCTGAAAGGTCAGAGAAGCAGAACAAACCACCTCCAACCTCACCTTGCCAACTCTCTTCAGCTGATCTTGCTTCCTCAGACTGAAGGCTTCTGAGTCCTCANCCAAATGAATCTCAGTTGAACTGATGCTCAAAAGCCTAAAAGCTTAAAAGATGTAAAAAGCCTGTAGTTTCTGATCTTCATGCCTTATATACCTTTTCGTTTCTTGTCATCACTTCCTGGGATTAAAGGCATGTGTCCTTCCCAAGCAAAGACATGGGATCTCAAGTGTTGGGATTAAAGGTGTGCACCACCATGCCTGGTTCTGTTCCCAGTGTGGCCTTGATCTCACAGAGATCCAAACGGATCTCTGCCTTCCTAGTGATAGGATTAAAGGCNTNTATGCCACCACTGTCTAGCCTCTATGNATAATCTAGTGGCTGTGTTCTCTGACTCCAGGAAAACTTTATTAGGAAGAAGTTAGAGAGAAAAGGACTTGGGAGGGGCCTCAGGGAGGAAAGGGAAGGCAGAAGCGATGTAATTAGATTTTAATTAAAAGTGTATAAAATAAAATAATAAAGAGAAAATTATAATTACTAAAGTCCAGGTTCCCCTTAGTTCATACTGTAATTTTTCTGCTAAAAAATAAAAAGCACCAAGCCCAGTGGCCCAACATATTACATTTGGCTTTGTGTCCTGACATCTTATTAAAGGGAAAGAGTAATATGGGGAACAGAAAAAAGAAACTTAATAAGTATGATCATGTTAATGAAGTATATAAAGAAATTCAGTAACCCCAAGTCCACCTTTCAGATAAAAACACCATTTTTAAAATTTATTTTAAAAATCTGGCACCAAAAGAGAAGCAATAAGCGTAATTTAGCCAGTCCTAACATAAGTGTGGTATCCTTAAACATTTTCTCAGTTTTGCTTCCATAGGGATAGTCCAACGGCACCTCTATTTTCCAAAGAGATAGACTGATTCTCAAAAGAAGTTTGTTCTGACTACAGTGTGGTGATATTTTATTTGTGCTCTAATAAATAAAGCTTGCATGGAGATCAGAGGAAAAAGCCAGCCACTATATTAAACATAGAAGTCAGGAAGTGATAGCACATACCTTTAATCCTAGCATTCGGGAGGCAGAGATTCATTCAGAACTCTGTGAGTTCAAGGCCGCTCTGGGAGCAGAGCCAGGCATGGTGGCCCATGCCTTTAAATTCCAACACTAGTTAACCATAAAGGTCTGGAGGTCTNTACAGACAGACAGGAAGTGACAGAGCTGGGCAGAAAGAGGAATTGATGTGATGTACCTGGGCAGAGAGAGGAAGTGAGATGGCAGGGACAGAAAGGATATAGGCATGAGTATACAGGAAGTGGCTCTCTCTTTGGCTGAGGATTTCTAGCATTAAGAACGTGGCTGGCTTCTTTCGGCTTCCCTGATCTCTCAGTTTTTACACCAATATCTGGCTCCAAGTTTTTTTTTTTTTTCTTTTTTCTTTTTTGGTTTTTCGAGACAGAGTTTCTCTGTGTAGCTTTGGCACCTTTCCAGGAACTCACTAGGTAGCCCAGGGTGGCCTCTGTCTCTTATACACATCTAGATGTGTATAAGAGACAGGGCGTGTGCCACCACCACCCGGTAAGATTTTTATTAATAAGACTGTTTAGCAATTTGTCTTACAACACGGTATAACCTTGATCTCAAGAAAACCACCGTTTCTGATGATAGCTTCTCTGAAGAAGTTTTGCTGCTCTAAAGTCCAAGGCAAACACAGACTAAGATGGTGACCTATCTCCGCACTTAATGGGCCTTTTCTTTTTCACAGACTCAAGTAAAAAGTTAATGTTTCTATCAAAAACAGTTTGGATATCTGTTAAAATGNGACTTAGTTCCTTGACAGTTTGTCTAATTTAGATATGTTGATGATAAACTATTCTCAAATTTCTGATGTTTTGTTTCTGTTTCAGATTTGGCTCACTGTTTTTGTTAAAATGTGGTTAATTCATTTTAAAAAGATGTTTTGGGCTTGGATAGATGACTCAAGAACTAAGAGGCCATACGGCTCTTGCAGAGGATGAGTTCAGTTCCCAAAATCCATGGTGGCTCAGGAAACATCACAGGTGAGGTGACAGAAATATTTAAGATCCAGAAGACTAAGAAGTTTACTACTTCTAGATATAACATGCATAATATCTCAATAATATGGCATCTCAAACAAGACACAAACAATGATGATACCAATTTATATACCAACATACATAGGAAAAATCTCAAGTGGCTGATAATAACCAATTAACATGCTGATACACAAAAAGGGAATCCCATGGGGCCCCATCTCTAGATAGAANGCAGACAATTAACAACTGCTAGGAGACAGAGTTCAATCTTTCTCTTCAGATGAGATCCCTAATTACTTATCTAATACTAAGTGGTTAGTCCTAAATAAATAAAAATAGGAGCAAACTAAACAGACTCAGTGAGTTGTATTTATATATTTATTTTTGTGTGTGTGCATAAAACAACAATTAAAGGAAAAGAGANCATAAATTTGAGAGGAAGGAGGAATGGGAGATCTTGAAGAAAGAAAAGGAAGGAACAAAATGCTGTAATTATATTTTAATTAAAAATAATCTCAAAAAGTTCATGTGAAGGAGGAAGACTGTGAAGGAAAGGAAGATATCTTGAGGAGTCAGTTAGGGAGTATATTTCCCAAGGAAGCCAAGAATTTTCAAATAAACTTTAGTGAAGTCATGACAATAATTCTTATGTAACACAGACCTCTGATTGATGGAGATGCAAGCATGTAAATGCACACACATTTTACACACACACACACACACACACACACACACGTATCTAAATGTAATCAAATCCATTAAAAAGTAAAAAAGGAAACAACAGAAACACCATCATACTGCTGGAGGAGACAGCAGGGGTTTGAGGAGGAAATAGGAGTGGAAGGTAGAAAAGTTCATGGAGAAGATTCTATGTTTTTACCAGTTGGTAAAGAACTCTACTTAGGAGTCTACCCTCCCTTCTCTATCTTATGAATGATACAAAAGGGCTCCTAATACAATCTCTGTCTTTTACAAAAGAAACCTAGAATTGTAAACCAACTGCTCATGTGGAGGCCTCACAGTAAAGCCAGGAATGTCCTGCTTAGAGGACAGGGAGTAATTCCTGCTTGGAAGATACAAGAAGTGTGGCTGGAGAGATTGCTCAGCATTTAAGAGCACTTGTTACTTATGCAGAGGAACTGAATTCAGTTCCTGGCACCCACATGGTAGCTCACTGCTATCTGTAACTGTGGTTCCAGGGAACCCAATGCAGTCTTTTGACATCTGTGGACACTGGCCACACATGTGGTGCACATATATACATTCATGCAAACTATTTGTACAATAAAATAAATGAATATTTTTTAACATTCCAAGAAGATNGTATCCATGAATATCCCTTCTCAAACACAACTGAGGATCTTGACCAACTTGACAGTACACTCAGAATCTAAATCAAAATCATCCTTATTTTGCCTCAGGTGACTGCCATCCACCTCACAGGATGGGACCAAGAACTGAACTCATCACTCATTGAATGTTGAACAGACTTTAAAGGTTCAAGCTATAAATTCTCTGGGTGAGTTTGAGGACAAAGCCCAGCAAGAGGCTTGAAAATATGATCAGAGGATCCTGTTGTGGGATATTTGTACATTGTGTGAAGATCTATTTGTTGTGATTCGTGTAATAAAAAGCTGATTGGCCAATAGCTAGGCAGGAGGTATAAGCAGGACTTCAGGGCAGAGACAGAACTCTGGGAAGAAGGCCAAGTTGCCAGCCAGATGTAGAGGAAGGAGCATGGGTAGTATGGAGAGAAGAGGTACCAAGTCATGCAACAGAACATAGTTTAAAATAAATAGGTTAATTTAAGTTATAAGAGCTAGTGGGACAAGCCTAAGCTAAGAACAAGCTTTCATAATTAATAATAAGTCTCTGTATGGTTATTTGTGAGCTGGTGGCCCAAAGAAAAATTTGTATATGTATGACACCCAATGCAAGGCATTATTGAGCCACGCCAAGGTGGTGAACCTGCCATTTCTCTGCTACCACCACTGCCACTGCAGACTTTTTCTCCCTCCTCACAGGCTCTCCATGCCTGTTTTTCCAGGATTTTTCCATTGCAGTCTTTCTACAGCAGCCTCCANTTACTGTCTTGGCCAGCCCCAAATGCTATTGTGGTTGGTTATCCCACCACCAGCCAGTGCCCTCACTTCCTACCATACAGGCAGGCTTTCCCTGGAGCCCCTTCCTGGGCCATGAACCCTGGCAAGCTTGGCATCCTTGGGACTTACTGGGGCTCAGGCTTTTACTGCTGCTTCCTCCATGTCTGTAGGCAATGGCATCTTTAGGGGACCCTGAGAAAATTGAGATAGGAGAGTTAGCTGTATCATTTGTTGTCCAGTCTCTATATAATGGGAAAGTGTAGGCCTTATCTGAAGTCCTAGCTGGAGTAGTATATGAAGCTGGACCATCTTAGTTAGCAGCCTTGAAGTGATCAGTATACACATCATCTGTCCTGTAGTCTTTCTTGGCTTTTTTCCTTTATGTCTGTAGCCAAGATTTTCAAGAGGTCTCCCCCAATCAAATCTGATCATTAATTTTAAAGAAATCCATAGCTTTTCTTGTACAAACAAAAGTACAGCCTCTTCCTCCAACACAACACATTTCCTGACTTCCATTCTGAAATTAAGACATTCTTAAACTATATAGATTAGTTTAATTTAGCAGTTTCCATAATCCAATGTCTCTCAGTAGCTATTGTTTTTTGTACATTAGCATTTAAAAAATTCAAAGTCAACAAAGTACCATACAGGATCCAGACACTCAGTGTATTTCTCATTTTTCCATAGCTTATTCTTTTCATATTACTTTACTCTTTCTTTAAATACTTTATTATTTTTAAACTTTATTTTTCTATGACTGTCAATACCCACTTTTGAAACTGTATTTGTTTAAAGGTTTTCTGAGTCTGGACAACTTTATTGCATGCCTGCAGCCTTCTCTGACCACATAAGCCAAGCTTTAAACCCACCCTGTGGCTCTGTGATGACAAGTTGCCTTGTCCTGATCAAGTCCATGAGAGCTAAGCACCAGAAGGAGCAGCAGTTACCTGCTCCAGCTCTGAGAATTTGCTAAGCTCCTGCTGTTTCTACTTAGCCTGCTGACTGCTCAAGTACTCTGCTGTATAGCAACTGTGCTTCTGTAAGCCACAGGCACTGGGTTACTAGAAAGTTGTGTCCATTTTTTTTTAAGATTGTTCAGAACCCATGTGGAAATATGTGCNCAGAGCTAAGGCCAAGCTTTCATAATTAATAATACGTCTCCATGTTATTTGTGAGCTGGTGGCCCAAAGGAAAATCCATCTACAGGAACATGGCTAGATTTTGTCTTCATCATCCTCAAACCAATGTACATCTGCAGTCTCTATCTATCTATCTATCTATCTATCTATCTATCTATCTATCTATCTATCTATCTACCTAATTATCCATCCATCTACTATATCTATCTATCATATATCTCCCTATTATACTCATGTGCACACTTAAATCCTCAATTATCATAATTATCTTAATAGGCTTTGATGTATTTCTGAATACTTATTTCTAATAAATAAGAGTTACTTAAAATTCTGAGTGTGTTTTTGAAGTTCAAGACACTTTCACCAGGATATGGTGCAGTTTCTGGGAACATTCCAGAAGGGAGATGTCAATCTTCTAAGCACATGAATGCCAAAGCCAACCTGTCCCCTTTTGTGGTTTAAGCCTGACAAGACACATTACCTAGTGTTGTGTTATGGGAAATCTTAGATATTTTCTAACTAAAATAAAAACCACCAGAGTTGGCACAAACATAAACTTCCATCATGCCAGAATGCTATCAATAAACCACAGCTTCATGCTCTCCAAGTTAAACTTTATGGAATAGCACTGATTATCTTACAGGGCCATAAGCTAAAGTTTACAACATTTAAATTGAACAAAACTATACTAAGAAAGTTTGTAAAAACAGTGTTTTTCTAAATAAGTTAGAAAAGCAAACCTCTAATCTTATTNTATATTTATTTGGAACTTTACTTAAACACTTTATCTCATTTAAGAATAATGTGGAAAACAAATGGCNATGTAGTACCTAACCCTACTGATACATATACTGTACAATGTCTACATCTAAGACATTGAGATCATTGAAGAAGAGGGGGCTGAAAGATTTTAAGAGCCATAAGATGTTGTAGAATATTATTTTAAGGTGTGTTACTTTTGTTTATGTTGCATTTGTTTAACTCTGTGAAGTTGTGCTACTTTGTCTGTCTAAAACATCTGATAGTCTAATAAAGAGCTTAATGGCCAATAGTTAGGAAGGAGAAAGAATAGGTAGGGCTGGCAGGCAGAGAAAATATAGAAGGAGAAATCTGGGAGAAAAAAAAGGAAGCAGCCAGAGAAGGAGGAGGACAAGGGGGGCAGGCACCCACCTACACAGCAAGCCACAGGATAGGAGTAATATTTACAGAAGTAAGAGAAAGGGAAAAGCCCAGAGGCAAAAGGTAGACAGGATAAGTTAAGGAAAGCTGGCAAGAAACAAGCCATGCTAAGGACNAGCATTTATAATTAAGAATAAGCTCCCTGTGTGATTTATTTGGGAGATGGGTGGCAGCCCCCCCCCAAAAAAAGAGCAAAAACAACCAACAACAATGAGAACAGGATATCTGCTGCAAGATTATGTCTTCTACATATTGTGGGGAAGCTATATCCACAAAATCTCAAGAATATGGATGCCTAAACAAGAACTGAACAATAGCGACACTAGTGTACATGTCACCATACGTGGAAGAAATCTCCTAAGATCTCACCCACAGACTAACAGTTATAGGCAAATAATTGCTGCTGAGACATGGAGAATCAATATTTTCCAGTGCTGAGCTCCATAATTGGTTCTCAGATACCAAGTTGTCTGATATCAAAGCATACACAGGTGAGCAACACTAAATGTGCTCAATAGGTTGTGTTTATGTTTTTATTTGTATGTATGCACATATAAAATGATAATAATTAAAGAAAAGGTGTCATGAATTTGAAAGAATGTGTGAGGGATATAGGAAGAGTTGGAAGTAGAAGAGGCAACTTGTGTAGTACACATATATGAAATTTTAAAAATAAATAAATAAATTGAAAAATAAAGCAAAAGCTCCCTGCACTGACTTGTTCCACTTTAGGCTTNTCTACCTTTATGACAGTTACTCTAAGTCATAGCAGGTTCTTTTTACACCCTTCTCTCNCAGGAGTGGAACCAATGAAAGAATTCATACAACTAGTAACACATAAACAGGTTCCCATCTGTTTTATTTATCTACTCAGATAAAATTCATTCATTGTTTTTAAGATACTTCATTTTTTTTAATTATGTGTGTTTGTACACGTGTGTGTGTGCATGTGTGTGTACATGCATGCGTGTGTGTGTGTGGTGTGTGTGGTGTGTGTATACATGCATGTGTGTGGGTGCCTCTGGAATCCAAAAGAGGCTGTTAGAGCCACTGGAGCTGGAATTACAAGTGATTGTGAACCTCATGAAGTGGACGCTGAGAACCAAACTCAGGGCCTTTGGAAGAGCAGCAAGCATTCTTAACCACTGAGCCATCTCTCTAACTGAAAAATTATCCANACAACTAAATAAAAACCCTTATGGTTTCTTTTTGGGTGGCTATCTTGTACTCCCCTTTTATTTTTTACAAGCAAAACAAAGTACAATCAGCAGATTTCAAGAAGCAAATAAGGATGGGGAGAAGGCTCAGTGGGCAAATTGCTTCATGGGTAAGCAGGAGGACCTGACTTCAGACCACAGAAGCCACATTAAAAAAAAATAATAATTCTGTTATCTCAGTGCTGGGGTGCA
This sequence comes from Neotoma lepida, assembly GCA_001675575.1. Classification (NCBI taxonomy): domain Eukaryota; kingdom Metazoa; phylum Chordata; class Mammalia; order Rodentia; family Cricetidae; genus Neotoma; species Neotoma lepida. The sequence goes on along the minus strand of LZPO01108226.1, from coordinate 83,593 downwards.
AAGGTGCTGTGGGATGTCTCTCTGAATGCTGTGCTTTGCTCCCATTGGTTAACAAATAAAGCTGCATTAGCCTATGACAGGGCAGAATGGAGCCAGGTGAGAAATCCAAGCGGGATAGGAGAAGAAAGACTGGGGCAGAGAAAATGCCAACCCGCAGCCCAAGGAGCAACAAGATACCAGCAGACGGTAATGTCATGGCCACGTGGCAATACATAGATTAATAGAAATGGGTTAATTCAAGATGAAAAAGCTAGCTAGCAAGAAGCCTGAGCCATAGGCCATAGAGTTTGTATTTAATATAAGCCTCTGAGTGATTATTTTATAAGCAGGTGCAAGAGCTTGGTGGGAGAGATTTGTCTGGACCATGGGGCTAGGTAGNATTGAGACACTTTCCCCTACAATTTCTTACCAGACATTCTGTTCAAAACACAAGCTGCAGTTTGGATGGGGGGCTGACTGAGAGACAGGAGTTGGACATGGGGAATGGATGGAAGTGGGGGCAGGGAAAAAGGGAGGGAAAGATGGAGGGAGAGAGAATGAGAGGGAGACAGACAAATACTCTGNCTTACAAAAGCAAGATGAAAGAGAAACTGAGGAAGTTACACAGCCTCTGTCTCTGCCTTCCACACACATTCCTTACACAGATGAGCATCTCCGAACACGCACACCACGCACAAAAGTGCTTAAACCACTCTGTCTCTCTCTCACAGCCAAAAAATACTATANAAAAATATTAGCAGCAAATTTGAATGTAATGCTTCTATAAAATAATCCATTATCTGTTCCCACATTCCTTAAGTTAATAAATATGCTACAAAAATAATGCACAAGGAGAGGCAGCTAAGAGCGAAATATATTNTTAAGGCAGAGATTGCAAGACACCTTTTATTTGGTTTTTCACTTTGAACCATCTTTCCTTGATGTAAGAATGTTCTGACATAGTAATGGTGTCAGTTGTCACCTCTGAAATCTCTCCTTTTACNTTATTTAATTGGTTTTAATTTTGTTACTTGTCTTTCAGAGCATATAATCTCCTAAGGAACTCCCTGCTTTCTGGTTATGAGAGCTGTTTCTTCAGGCAGAGGTGGGGCTCCAGACTTCCTGAACAGCTGTCAAGAGGCAGATTACTCACTTCTTGCACTCAGTTCTCAGGCTTCACTCGAGAATTCTAAACAGTGATCTGTGTCCTTTACAAAGCATTCAATATTGTCGGGTCAATGAGCTATTTGGATTTACTCTTTTGAGTATTGTTAGATTGCCATTGCAAAGAGTTCTGGCAAGAAAAATAAAGGAAAAATTTATTGGCATTACCATCTTCCACAAACATAATGAGAACCCAAATTTTAGTGGGTTTGGTATGCACAGTTTGATAAGTTTCTATGTTACTGTAGTCATTGCAATATTTCTAGTAGAGATACAATAAAGCAGTTTTATACTTTCCACCTGTGAAACTAAATTGTCCTTTTAAAAGAAAACGGTTTTGTGGAAACAACTGTGATGCAAATACATGACTAGTTATGATACATAGACTTATTTTATAAGATGGTTTTGTGCACCATGTCTTTCATGGCGAGATGTAATAAATTCAATAGTTTAAAGATGAGCTCTGGAAGTGAGGATCTAAGATTGAAATTTCAGATCACATTTTATCTGCTGTATGTCCTTGTCCATAGCAATNATTTTAAGCCTTACTATCTGCTCTTCAGAGTGATATCAGTAGGGACTGCAGGAAAGATAACTATACAGTACTCAGTATAGTACCTTTCTAAATGTTTGTCATCAGCACTAGACAACATCATTCTGGAAACCTGATAATGGGATCAGAATTTTCTCACAACTATTAAGGAAGGGATTCTGTACAGTTTTCACTGTAGAAACTTCAGTTTACAGTTTTAGCTGAGAGACCCAAATACACTAAATTAACAATTTGGGAAANCATTTCATATATCTTTCTGCAGAACTTCATTTCGTTTAAATTTATTTTTCAGAGACAGTTGAAATAGGAACAATAGAGACAAAAAGTCATGCTTGGACCACAAAACACCATGAAATATTTCTGAAATTTTAAAATGGGACAATTATGTCAATTTGAATTGAGTTAAAATGAAGCCACATTTCTTTATATATCTCCTTGTAAGGGAATTCCCAGAGGTCTCTCTATGAAGCTTTTGCATACTAATTATCCAAGGGCTTAAATCACAGCAGCAGCACCATCTATTGGGGAGGTTTTTTTTTTGTTTATTTATTTTTTAATGTGTTTTATTTTGTTTTTTACTTGAAACAAATGTTTCTGCATTTCTGGAAGAAAATATAACAAAATAAACTTGAGATCACTTCAATCTTCCACCAAGATAAGGAGAAAAGTGTTTTTGTAATAATTTCTATTAATTAGCATACCCAGCAATTGGTAAGAATCATAAGTGAAAATTGCATGACACCCACTGTGCAGTGGGGCATATTTTGAGGCACTAAGAATGTTAAAAAGTAATGGGCCTTTGGGGAGACTAAGTTTCCCTTAATTATCACAGTTTAATGAATACATGCCTTTTGACTGCTAATGACAAGGGAGATGTGGAAATTTCTCTTTAAGACCAGCCTCTTGTCATTCTTTTGAGACAAGGTAATTCAGATGCAAGGGATGAAGAGCAGATTAGGCTGAGATCCACTGATCATAACTCTGTATTGGAGTTACAACACCAGATGGCCTAATTGTTCTCAACAGTTCTCAATCTCTGTCTGTCAGAGAGACCAGATNTAATTTCTACCTTCTGGTGAAATACAGTCCTCAGACTGAATACAAGAAGTAAAATGTGAAAACACAAGCCCAATAACTGAGATAAACAAAGTAGATGTGAATCTATANACACGTTCTAAAGCTCTTGGGCCGTCAATTTCTACTATCAAAGGTCTATATGGCTCAAAGTCACAGAAGACACTTTAACAGTGGGTAAATACTGAATATGCATGCTGTTTATGTCCACATGTTCACATGCACACACATATATGTGTACATAACACACAGTTAAACACTGGGTTCATGCTTTGATTAATGTCCTTNGCCTCATGTTCACCTCTTTCATCTTAACATCCGACTTTTGGATCTGAGCACACCACAGTTCCTTATTCTCTGCATGCTGACTAGTTGTGGGTCCCTGTATTAGTCATCANGTACTTCGAAGTGTATCTGATGAGGATTGAGAGATGCACTTGACTACTGATATAAAGATTACTTGGAGACTGTTTATTATTATGTCCAATTAGCAGAATAACAACATTAGGTTAACCTTTCTGTCCCATGACCTAGCCACNTCTGGTTTTGGCACCGTCAACTGTATCAGGTATGAGTTTCATCTTGTGAAGCATGCCTTAAATATGATATCCCATGAACAAATAAGCAACACAAATGAACTCAATGGGTTTAAAAATAGCATCAAGTTAGGAGCAGAAAGAGGTAAGGGGGATAGGAGAGAATGTGGGTGAGAGGGAGTAGGCGTGGACCTGATCAAAACACATTATGTACATATGTGAAATTCTTAAACACCAAAACTTTAAAAACATATTTAGTGATTAAACTCATGATATCTTGCAAAAAGTATTGAAGATCTGAGGAAGTTCTTCAGTTCAGTTCTGGTAAGACAGACTTCAAATCATGCCTCCTTGGCACCTAGCTGAATATCTACTTCAAGGGACCTGACTAGCTTTAACATAGGGTTCCTTTTATATTTTTCCCTTCCCCCAAATTAAAAGACAAGAACGAAGGATTGGGCATTACATTAAACAGCTCATAAATTTTTTATCTTCTTGTTGTAAAGCGATAGAATTTCCCTGTACTTCTAACTGTGATGCTGTCAAGATAATCGAAGGAACCCCATTCTGCTACGGGTTTGTAAAGATCCCATCTTGCTCACCATGAGGTTGAGAAGGCAGTCAAGGAGTTTATCACTGGGAGATCAAATNTACACTAAAGTCATTGTCTACATAACATTCTCTTCTTCATCTGTAAAAAATGTAAACTACATTATTTACTTCTGTGAACACGTTTTCAATTTTCTGTGGTCCTTCACACTCCTGCCCTCTCCCCATCTTACCATCGGTTAACTCCTCCATTCTGATTGTGGGCTCTGCTGTCCACAATGAGGGAGTATCTACACTCTTCATCTCCTATCAGCATCTTTCTGGCCCTAAGGCAATAACTGGTAAATACTGGGGTGTNATAAAGGAAATATCTACACCTTATTCCTTAAAGACCAGATCATTCCTATGAATAAAATGATTACTCTTGCCATTGGCAGTTTACAGTACCAGAACAAAAAGTTTCACCATGACTTCCTGACGTGGTCTTAGGAACACAAAACGACAACACCATTACNTTTTCATAACCTAACTTTCCTTTTCAGTAGTAAACCACTTTCTGGAAATGTGNTACTTATGATCTAACAGTTATAGGTAGTGAAAATAGTAATTAAAAGACAAATGTTTCATAGAATACACAAGCCAAGCTTGGATATTTAAAATCCTTATAAAACTACTGCAGTGGNTATATTTTAGAAGTAATTTCAATTAATTAACTTAGTACAGTTACAATAATTTTATTATATCTATCAGTGTGTTTCATAATAAAGATGTATCCAGAATCACAATAAATGTTCATTTTAGTCATAACATAAAGAATTTAAAGGACATCCTATATTCCAGGGCACTCTGATGGTTAAAGAAATTGGTATCAATAGTAGTTCAACATTCCAAAGTGTTGGCAACATCCGTGTATCCTCGAAACTGACATTAAATCAAACACAGTAATGGGCAATCCTGAAGCATGGGATGGAACAGTCTTAAAGACCAAGCCATGGCTGTTCAGGCTGCAAGATAGTCCTGCCTCATTAGTAAGAAGCTTCCATTTGTTAGACTAGCTGGAGTTCAATGCAGCATTCTAACCCTGGGGAGTCCTGCTGTAGGCATTAAAAATAGGGAAGGAAGATTTCTTTTCCGAATTAAGTTGTCAAGTAGATCATTTACACTACACACTGAGTGTATGTGGGCGAGCTGATGAAGATGAAGACATACGAGGCTGCAGACACGTAAATGATGCCAGAGATGGAGATACACAGCACAACCCACTTAGGAAGATGGAACATAACTTCTATTATCTGCAGGAGGTAAAATCATGTGGCTTTTGCCCTTAAAATTTGCAAGTGATCCTACTGGGTTTGGAAATGTAAGGAAACCTCATTTCCTGAACATTCATATTTTGATATAATATTAGTATATAGACTCAGAGACATGATAAGTTTGCTTGAAGTTTTTTTCTCAGAATCTTTTAAGTCTTTTACATGACTTTTATGTTTTGGGAAGAAGAGCTATGGACACTGACTCTGTCCAGTTACATCATGAATAGCTGTGAAACAAAGTAGTATTTATATAAATACATGCATATATATATATATGGGTGTACTATATGTTTTTTTAATTGTTGGTCTCCATCAGCAAAGCAGTAAACATACTTTTTGGTGAATTTTGTCTACAAAAATATTTAAAATGAAAGGCTGATATACAGTCTTGATTAATGCTTGTGGCTCATCAGCTCACAGTATGTCAGAGAAGAGCTATGGAACACAAGGAGGTAGAAGTTTCAAACCAATATGACACTTGGATGGTAACTTACTTCAAGGTATGTGATGTAACTCTTCATCAAATGCTAAGAAAAGTAACATTAAAATTCTCCAGAGAATTTATAGGGTTTGTCCTTAAATTAAAAAAAAATATTTTATATCTGATTTTACTAGCAATCTCAAGATAAAGAAATTTTGCATAAACAAGGCAAAAAGGCAAAACTCATTGCAATCTGTACTTAATATACTGCTACATTTTTACAAGTACTTCCACAAGATGAAAAAAAATNACCCTTTAGAATAACTCAATGCAACCTGTTTCTATATTTGCACCATCTTAAAAAATAGCACGTTTTTCATTCATTTGTGTATTTGCACTAATTGCTATATTCTTATGCTGTAGGAATTTAAACACATATTAACTATTTTATGAACAGCAACATCATCTTATTACAGTATTTGTTTTTTATAATCAATAAAAATATTATNAAAAAATAATAATAGAGTGGAAAATATGGTCACATAATTGACAGACTATTCTTTGCTCTTTTAGCTACAGTTGAAGCATGATGCAGCAAGCCTGCTTTGTTTTGCCGGTAGAAGGTAATTTGTCCAATATTTCTCTTACATATTCCTACATCCCAGGAAAATATAGATAATCCATATATTTTATTATATCATTACTAAAATAAAGTGTATGTTACTGTGTTCAAAGGCAATGGTATCTAGGCTACATCTTAACAGTCATTGANTAGGTGACCACTGTGGTTTCTTGGATATTAAGAAAACATGGCAGGCAACTCAAATTTCAGCAAAGGTCTTGTTTTGTTTTATGTATTTTAAAATTCTTCTGAAGCTCAATATAAGTTGAGTTAGCTAAGTCTNTTTTGTTTTTCAAGCAAGTAAATAAATCTATAAAATCTCTATAAAGGGATGAGTTTTTATGCTAGTATTCAGTAGCTGTTTCCTTCACCAGCTTTGATATGAGCAGGTATAGAAAGCACACACTATAAAAATGTAGATGATCTATGTTGTACATGAAAATTTAACAAAAATACTAGGGTACAAAAATGTCTCAGGAATCACAGATTGTAAACACAATCTTTCAGGATCTAGAGTCAGTCATGAGGGTTGTATGTCAATTGAGAATATATTTTAAGAAAGAAGTATTTCCTGAAAAGCATTTACAGCTTAAGAAAGCTAATATTTATCAATGAAAGAAAGCTAATATTAAAAAGCTGTATGTTGGTTATGCTGATGTTATCTATGCTGCTTTTATAAAAATATTATCAATATATATTTTATAAGATTTGGCAGTGTATACTAGAAGATGAGGGAGACCATGAACCACAAGGGACAGCCAAATAACATAACTGCGAATGCAAATAAATTCAGATGTATGAATTTTGATATTAACTTATCCCTAAGAAATTAAATTGATGGAAACTTCAACATAACACTACAGCTTTAGTAGTCTTTTGAGAATTTTGGAAATACACTTTCAAGCACGATCAACTTCCTGTGTCAGATATTTATTTTGTGATCTTTACAACAGCACATTGAAAAATATGCTTTTATNAAAACACTTTCCCAGCTGTGAAANTCCCACCTATTACCCACATGCTCTCCTTTCATTCTCCAAGAATTTCTGAGAGGCTATCTCAACAGCCTTGTAGGGTGGACTNACTATATGGAGTCTGAATATTGACTCTGCAGATATGAACACTGAGGCTAGGAGCCAGGAATGATGAGCTCTGTCTAGAAATGTTAGACCATTCTTCTTAATTCAAAAAATAAACAAACAAACAAACAGAGAAACACATCTGAACTTTTGATCTGACATATATGTTTCTTCTGGGACAAGCCTGGGAGTGTCACATCTCTCAAGGATATCAACAGCAAAATGAATTTTCAGCCAAGGTATTGTTTTGATTGATGTATTTTATAACTCTTCTGATACTCGATATAACTTGATTTAGCTAAGTTTTATTTCTCAAGCAAGTAATAAATCTACATAATTTCTATAGGGGTATGGCATAGGCAGATGCTGCAATAGATAGTAAGCCACCTCAGAACATTACCAGGAGGGCTACGTACTAATGTACTTTCTGGCTTTTGCATTGTGAGAAAAGAAAGCAAGCTAAGAGTACAACCATCAGGAAGTTGATTTTCTAATAGAAAATAAACTCCCAAAATACATTTATATTGGTTAATTTAATAACTTATTTATGAGACAGTACTACCCAGTGGCAATCTGTACACGATAAAGATATAAATACAATGAAATATGTGCATTATGTATTATTAAAGGATGTAAATATTAATAGCAAGGCTCCTACATCTTCCAATCTCTGCAGTGTAATATTGTCTTCAGTGGAGGGTTTTTTTCCTTGTTTTAAATTGAACATGAAGTTAAGGAAATGAGGGAAAGAGAATTAAAATATCTAAGAATAACAAAACACAAGGGACACACACTCCATCTGCCTTCTGTTTATGTTCCCAGCATCCATAAACACAGCTCACACTTAGAAATATGTCTTCAAGCCAGAGTCGGAATACNCCAAATGCTTTGTGATTGATTTTTCCCTCCTCACCAGACAACATCATTTTAATAGAATAAAGCTTCTTATNCCAATTCCTTGTTTACGTTAGGACACAAAAGCTGAGTACTTTAATTCAACTATAACCATACAGTGTCTCCTGCACTTGCCTTTTTACCATGAAATTCATCCTCACATACAAGTTGAAAACAACTGAGCCTTCTTAAATCTTGGATATTACTAGTTACCTCTTAAACCTTAATTTTGTCTTTTAGCTCTCTCCTCCAAAAATCTTAGTCTTTGAAAAAATANGTAAGTATAAACTGAATATGTCTAAGTGAGCAATACACCCCCAGAGACCTATAGCTGCATCAGTATTTGTGTGNGTCCTTTATAAAGAATCATAACATAAATCTAACATCCTCAGTTCCTTGGTACTTATCCTATACCTCCCCATCATTTTGAGCGAGACTATGAGGAGGGACTAGAGCAAGACAGACATCAAACCCGTTTATTCTGAATCTTAAATTATGAGTTTTATAGTCAATATTTTGGTTACATTGTTACACAAAGGACAAATTGACATCCAGTTTGAGGTCTCATCTTTGATTGCTTTGGGATTAGTGACATTTCCTTGGCGCACACATACTGCACCAGTTCTCTCAGCTGCAACTGAATGCACGAGATGCCAAAACAAGCAGGGTTTGAAAAACCACTGATGGGGTACAGCAGCCAGTACCTTCAAGGGCTGTGATTTCCCGTCCAGGTGGCTTCTGGCCAGGTATTCATCCACACAGCGTCAACACATCCCTCTCCTTGACAGATCAAAGGAAGGTCTCCAGGAAGAGGTGCTGGTCCTGTCTCTTTGAAGCATCTGGTCATTGTGTGGTCACTCAGAGGCAGATCTAACTCACTACTGAGACACATCAAGAGGAAAAGCAATGGGGG
>LZPO01108226.1:58904-71189 GCA_001675575.1 Neotoma lepida | reverse complement strand
GTCTAAAAAGAGATCAAGTGTGTGCACTGGCTATAAATGGATTTAGAAGCTGGCTCCTGGACAGAGGGAGAGCCAGTAGATAGTAACTCCATCTGTGTCCAGTGATGTTTCAGGACTCCATTTTACACAAAGCCTTTGGCAAGAGCATTAGCTGATTAGAAAAAGTATGAAAACCACTCTCATCTTTTCAATTTCTGACGACTAATAGGAATCACAAGGAGAGAGTACACAGAAAGGTCACCACCCAGAGAAACATTCACATATCCATTTCCTTAATCCTTGGTTGCTTGGCCCAGAGGCCAGAAATTAAGTGGCTTAAAGCCACTTAAGTCATGGGCCTTTGTCTTGTTAAATGTATAGTCATGCTATGCATTTATATTTAAATATACTGTATGGACACCCTGCAAAAGTTTCATTTCCTATCCATAGNAGATACATGGCCACTTTATTTTTGTATATAAGCAGAGCACAATCTCTGCTGTCTTCCTCATTCTTCCCCACTTATTTTCGTTGAAAATTAACATCTTGTTACTACTGGGTCCCACAAAATAGGCAATAGGTTCAGTCCTCTGTCAGACTCCTCGTTGAATGAGAAGCCCTCTTACATGCAGCATCTTTAAGAGGATCCCCTCTCCCCAGGTGTCTGAAGATTGGTCACCACAAACACTGCCTTGCCCTCTATGCAAGAGGGAGTGCACTATGTTTTCTTTCAGGGAAATGTATTTCATATCTTAGCTTTACCAGACCCTTGGAAAGCCAGGGGAGCCTTACAGAGCTCTCAGTAATTCGCGCCAAGAGAGCTGGTGTTTAAAAACGAACTCTACAATGTATCCAAGGGGGACTCCAGGAAAACATAGTAGTAAAAGGAGCAATGTGAGGGCAAGGCAGAGGTGGAAAAACCAGCCTAGCATTCCTCCTGGGGATGCAGGGAACCCTAGTTAGCTGGGCACACCGGCCGGATCTCCACTCATCCGCGAGTGAGCAGGTCAGTCGCTAACCTGGTCGAAGTAGATGGTCATGGTACGGTTGCTCATCTCTGACGGCTCATGGTTGGTGCTCCTAGTAGCGGAGAAGGCCACCTTGGCACTGCCTGAGCGCACAGATATGCCCAGGGAAGAGGTGACGGCGCCGTCCCCCGATGGGCTGGAGTCGCACACCACCAGGCACTTGCCCTCTAGTACGATGGGCTCCGTGTCGTTCTGAGCCCTCACCGGGCAGCAGGCGGGTAACAGCAACAACAACAGGGCCAGCGCCGCCCCCAAGCTGGGGCCAAAATCGGCTGGCTCGTGCAGCGCCCCCCGGCGCCCGGGCATGCTCAGCGGTGGCCCTCCGGGGCCCCGGCCAGGCGCGGGCATCTGGGCTGGGGGGGCGCCCCGAGGACGCCAAGGCTGGCCTGAGCCGAAGGTGCGCACAGGAACAAGCAGGACCAGAGCAGTAGCCTTCTTTGGGCTGAGTCCTAGGCTCAGATGGTCAAGGCCAAATGGTTCTCAGAAGGAAGGCACCAGCGGACCTGTCAGGGCAAAGAACTCAAATCCTTAGGCAGGAAGGTGTGTTTAGGGGGCCAAGTGCCTGGTGCTCTCTAGCCCATTCGGGATGGCCATCCCCTTGGTCCCCCAAAGCTATCCCCATTCCAGATGTAGCATAGTGGATCCAAGAAAGCTCTGTCGCACCAGTCAACACTTCCAAACAGATTCCTGAATCCTACGCGGAACCTGGGATTTGGGGCTGCGATTCTGTAGGACCTTGCAAAAAGGGTTGGGGACCTCTAAGACGGCGTCATCGCAGTCGCCCCCTGCCTACTCATTCCAACACAACTAGAGGAATTAAATGCAGTCAAAGAAAAAAATAAAAATGACGCCTCATCAGCTTAATTCCAGTGGCTTTTTGGACAGCCACAAAGAGAAAACCTTCCTCTCCCCGCCTTCCCCGCTTTTCCTCTATTTTTCTACCCAGGAAGTAATTTTTAAACACTCCTTATCGGATAAAAAGAATCTACCCCCACCCCCAAAGAAAAACTCCAGAAAGCTCCTTGGGCGGATGAGATTTAAAAAGAAAAAGGAAAGGACAGAAACAGAGAAAGGCGGGATGCGGGTGGGTGAGGAGCGAAATTCTAACACCCACTTTCAATGTCCCTGCAGTCACTGGCGAGCCCCCTAGGAGAGCCTGGTGGAGTCCTCTCTCTGGCAAAGACAGGAGCCTATTCCAGAACGAGAATCCCCNGATTTTACTCATTTGCAGGCTCTTGTCTCTGTACCCCACTCCTTTCTTCTGTACCTTTCTGCTAACTTACGCGGGTTGGCACTTTTAGCCGGTCCCCTCTTCTTCAGCTAACCCAGAGAGGCCATTCTAATACTCAGCCCAGGAACACAAACAGAAAGAACCCTCCCCTCGCCGCCCACGCTCTCCGAGCAACTCTTCCAGTGTTCTTTCTAAGAAAAGAGAAGTTGGGTTTCAATAAATATCCTGTCTGCAGCTCCTACACAAAGGATAGCGGACCACCTCCCACCTCCCACCCCCCACTCTGCCGCCTACTCTCCTCTCTCGCTCTTGAACCCTCAGCACTCACATTACTCAAGGTTCTGGTAAAGCATTATAAAAAAGCAACTAGCAACCAGATCCCGGAGCCCAGGGATGGGGTGGGTTACCTGGAACATCCATGATGGGCGAGCATCGAGGTCCGCGAAGTTGGTTTGCTTTGAGAAAATGAGGCAAGGAGGAGGAGGACACCTCTGAGCACGACCCTTCTCCTAGAGCTTGGCCAATAACCGCCCCGCCCCGCCCTGCCTCCTCTCCTCTGGGTCCGTTCCGGCTCCTCAAGCACAGCGCGGCGCTCCACGCTGCTCCGCGCACCGCTGTGTCTGGAACCCACACGCTTCCCGCTCTGCAGAGCCGCGACAAACCTAGGAACCGCACCGCTGCGCGCAGCCTGTCTCTCCCGAGTCCCGTGTACTCCAGCAGCCCGCGCACCCTCCGCGCACCTCAATAACAGGATCGCTGCGTCCCCGCCTCTCCCACAAGACTCCAGAGGGCACAGCCCGGAGCTGCCAACTACCGACTCCCCGCTTCTTTCGTCCTAGAATCCACAGCCCCTTCCCTCGGACTCCCCCCTCGCACCTTACCAAGCCCAGGTCCGGTTCTCACCTAGGCACCCAGCGCAGTCTTCTTAGGTGCCTTCTTAAAGCTAGGCGCCCTCGGAAGCACCAAATGTGTTTCTTCTTCCAGATTCCTTTTCTTTTCCAAAGTCCCTCCAAGTCTTAATCCTGAACGGAGTGGCCACTTTCATAATTAAAGGGGGCGGGGGATGAACACAAAATAAAAGAAAGAAAAGTATTGTTTTTTTGTTTTTTAAGGGAGGAAAAATCTTGGTAATTTGGTGGTTTTAGAACTGCAGTTCCAGAATCTCCGTTTGTGAAACGTCAGCTTTTGGCAGAGATTAAAGGGGCGCTTCTAGCTTGGGTTTATGTGTCTGCTTCTCTGAACCCCGGGGCTTGTGGAGCGCGGTGCCAACGCGCGTATTTATTAAAACGCAGTCTCTGGGCTCTAAAGACCCGGGGAGACACACGGCGTTCNGAGCTGCGCCTGGAGAGCGGCGAGATGCGCAAGCATGGACGAGGGGCGCCACCTACGGGCGCTGAAGGCTCCGGGCCGCAGGCTGCAAATAAACCTAGTGAGTGTGGGGGAGTACACAGGGACAAAGGTGAGGCTTGAGGACTGCTTTCCTTCACTCTAGCCCCTAAAACAGCTCCGGCGGCTGGTAAAATGCAAAAAGCTTGTCTTTAAATATTCTTTCACCTCTCAATTTACAGTAGCATGCTTGTGTTTTTAGCTCTTTACTCCTCTAACGTGTAACTCTGCCAAGATGTATGCCGAAGTGGGTTATCATGGGCTATTACAACCCTCGTGGTATTTGCAAAAACCTTTGGGCTGGGTAATACATATCAACACTGAGCAAAGGCAAGGTGGCTTTTTAATGTGGACTCTATAATCTGATTTTTTAAAAGCATCATTGCAAATATGCTTGCTCTGTCTTGGGTAGTATGCCTTTCTGATAGGCCAATGGCCGGGGAGGGGGGTGTCCCAAATCAGCCCATTGTAGTTCATTAAAGCACAGCATGTGNCTGTCTTATTCCTCCAGACATCGCCACATCTTTCTCTCTTCCCTTTGAAGATTTCAGACGTTCTGCTTCTGCTTTATGAGACCTGTCTTCTCAGATAGGAGATTTTATTGGCTCTTTCATGGCTGTTCTAGGATGGACTAAAGATACTGTGCATGTCCAATCAGCCCAATGAAAAAGGAAGGGGGCCCGAATGAAATTCACAGCATTGGTTTAGTTGAGACCACAGGTTTCCCATGGGTATCAGGGTAGTGGTTGAAAGAGCCTCAGAGACAAATGCATCCTGCTTAACGCAACAAGCAGAACACTACAGACTATAAAATAACTCCCAAATCCTTCGGTCCCACACTACTGTCACTGAAAATTGTAACTTGCAGGTGCCATGCGCTGCATTTCCAGGAAGCTTGTAAAGGGCACAGCAGCCGTGTTGTCTTCCTATCGTATTGTGAATTTAACTCAGCAGAAATGGTGCAATCTTACTTTAGAGTTATTTTACTCTAATATTGTCTGAATTTGGTTAACTCTGCCATAGAAATACAATTGTATTGTGCCATCAAGACTGAATTGGATGTAAACCTGTCAACAGAGAATAAGAAAACACAAAAGAAACATGAAGCCGACTGAAAGCAAGAGCAGCTTGCTAATTTAGAAGCAGAAGGCCTTGCACACATATAAAATCTTTAAATAATTGTTTAATTAAACACCTTTCTTAAGTACTTTGAGACATTTCTTTTGATTCTTATAAACAGCTGAACGAATTCATCACTTCCTTTGAAACAAACAACAAAATAAAACCAAACAAACAGAACAAAACCACTTTTATGTGTGGATATGGCAGTACACAAATAACATATTAAGGTAAAGTTTATATGCTAAACTAGGTTATGGTATGAGAGCAAATCCACTTATGTAACGGAATGAAAAACGTGTTTCAATTCCAACTTGAGCTTCATATTTCAATAAGGAAGTTAGAAATTGTGGAAAGTATCAGATTGATAGAAAAGTGGATAATTTATTAATCCATCAGTTGTTAGTTCTACCTACCAGATCTTTGGTCAAGAGCTAGATTTTTAGCTTCTAAGCATGTTTAGAAAGACATCCAGGACATGGAATTAAAAAAGAAAACTTCTATGTGTATTTCAATGATTATATATCCTGACTCATATTTTCATTACTAGTAGTTGTTGTTGTTNTTATCAGAATATGGACAATAGATTCTGTTCTCTTAGGTGAAACAGCATTCCCATTGGCAATAATAATATCAAACATCTATTGGACGTTTGTGATGTGAAAGATACTACATCATGACCTTTGACTATGATGTAGCAGACAGCATAAGGCCTATGAGAAGCACTTTGAGTCAGAGACATACATCATATGTAGAGAATTGGGAAATATTATAATGTCAAAAACTGTATTTAAGGAATGCCCGAGGAAGTTAATTTTTCATTTGTCCAAAACTGTTATCTCTCAGAGAGCTTAACATGATCTTCACTGGAGAGAATGCATTGCTGAAAAGTAATTCCAGCTTATATTGGTCTTTAAACCTATTACATCATATTTGTGCATTTCTCCTAGGTCTGTCTTAAATATTATCTCTCATGAGTCCCATATTCTTGGCTGCAAAAACCAAAACCATACTTTTACAAAAGAACACATACATTAATAAAAATGTGTCTTTCTTTAAAATATTAGAATATACATTTAATGTGGGGTGATGGCTATACCAGAAAGTTACTGAGATATGGAATATTGCATTTATGCATAAATATCAAACACTCCAGTTATACATTGTTAAACACCTTCATATTTCTCGGTGAAACAAACACATTAAAGGATGAGTGACAAGGGGAAAAGAAAAAAAAATACTTCAAGCTACATGGACATTTTTGCCTTAATGAATTTCTAACATAAGTAAATTGGAATTCTAAAAATTGGAATCAACTCTAACTCAGCTACTGCTCAATAAAAAGACCAAGTAAATTTATTTATATAAGGTACTAGTTTGTATTTATTAACTGAAATCATGATGTTACTGTATTATCTCAGCCAAATTAGATAAACTATTAGTTGACTAAGTTAAAACTCAGACTGACTGAACTCAGACTGTCTANATTCTATAGTCATATTGAGCTAAATAAGTTATTGCTGCTATCTAAGGACAGACTGGATGCCTCAGATCATGTTTCAGAGACTTTATTGCACACATTCCAACATGTAATTCTATGTTTTAGTTAGCAAAAGATGGCAAACCACAACCATGGAATTGAGTTCAATGGTAATTTCTTTTGTATTGTATTCTTTCTGTCTGTCTGTCTNTTTCTTCCTTCCTTTCTTTCTTTCTCTCTCTCTCTCTCTCTTTCTTTCTTTCTTTCTTTCTTTCTTTCTTTCTTTCTTTCTCTTTCTTTCTTTCTTTCTTTCTTTCTTTCTTTCTTTCTTTCTTTCTTTCTTTCTTTCTTTCTTTCTTTCTTTCTTTCTGTTTTAGACAGGGTCTTGTAGTAGAAAGTTCTCCGGGTCCCGCCAGGCCCCACGGTCCCACAACCACTTATAAAATAATTACTCAGAGGCTTATATTAATTATAACTGTTTGGCCATTAGCTCAGACTTATTAATGACTAGCTCTTACACTTAAATTAACCCATTTCTATTAATCTATGTGGCTTTACTGGTCTGCTGGCATGTTGTTCCTTCAGCGGCAGCTGGTGTCTCCTGCCCCAGCCTTTCTCTTCCCAGCATTCTCCTTGTCTGTTTATCCCGCCTATACTTCCTGCCTGGCCACTGGCCAATCAGCATTTTATTTATCAACCAATCAGAGCAACACATATTCACAGCATACAGAAAGACATCCTCATCATTCCCCCTCCCNCTTTTGTTTTAAAGAGGGTCTCATTATGCAGCCCTGGCTCACCAGGTACTCACTATGGAAATCATGCTGGTATTAAGCTAACAAAGATCTACCTGCCCTGCCTTTGCCTCCTGAACATTGGGATTAAAGGTGTGTTACTTTCTTAATATTGTAAAACTAACATATTATTTGTAAAACTAAACACATTTTTATTGTTTTAGGACACTTTTTTTTATCTCCCATTAGGGGGTATATTAGGACTTATGGGACTTTATGAAGCAATTGTGTTGAAAATAAAAAGTATGGGCTCAGAGGTTGAGAGCACTGGCTGCTCTTCCAGAGGTCCTGGGTTCAATTCCCAGCAACCACATGGTGGCTCACAACCTATAATGTGTTTTGATGCCCTCTTCTGGCATGCAGGGCAAGCATACATGCAAGCAGAACGCTGTATACATAATAAATAAATCTTNAAAAAAAGAAAATACAAAGTAATCTACTTGCTACTTCAAAGCACCAATAATATGTGATTCTTTTTAAAAATTATTTATTTTATTTATGTCTACATATCTGTGTTAGTGGATGGCACATACACTTTTTTTAAATTCTTTGAGGTCTTCATGTCTTACATAATCCCAGTGTTTCTTTTCTTTAATTTCACAAAAAGAAATGTATCTATTGCCTTACCAAATTAGGTTGAATGCCTAATGTCAGTCATTTCAATCTTATCAAAATAAATGGGTTTATGTACAAAGGAAACATTTGCCAACTCTTTTTCTCAATAGGAATTAGTTAGTGTTAGATGAAATAGTATCCTACAAATTTTTGCTTAAAAAATAAATGTTATTGGTACAGAAGGATATAGAGAATCACTAACATATGTAGCTAAAGCATTTCCTATTTTTTTCCTTAAATGCTCTTTCTTTTAAAACAATGGTGCATTTTTTTTAAATTTAGAATAAACTGCAAGTATGTTGTCAAGGTTCATAATACCCACAATATTTTAAGTATGTGTAATAAATATTGTTCTGTGAGCATGTGCATGAGGGATTGTTTTCATTGCCTTAGTTGATGTTGGAGGGCCAGGCAACTGTGGATAGCATCATTCTGGAGCAGGTGATCCTAGGCTCTATAAGAAAACTAGCTAAGCAGGAGTCAACAATACAGACGTTTATTAATCCAGTATAAAATAAGTAGAATCATATATTGCCTGGATCTGAACATAACCATGATGATTTTTGGCAACCTTGACTGAATTATTTTATGATTGACATTAACTCTTGATCTTGAGAGTATTCGATAGACATGGAGCACCCTCAGGAAGTATTAAACGAGCATTCTCAAGGATGCTCTGAGCTGAAGACCCAAGCTAAGAATAGTACTACTCCCTCAGGAGCCACTCTTTTGATGTAATCCACTATAAAAGCCACTTTATACTGATCATAAGTTTTTAAGAGAAATAGGACTTCTCTGAACAGAAATCAGAGTTTGAGCACAAATATCAGGATCTGAACGTGAAGCTGTACTGCCCGGTCAGTTGAAAGCNGAGTCCTCTTTACCAGTATTATCCAAGTTGGGGTTCACAACCTGTACCCCCAGTCAGCTCTAGTCACCTGTTCTCAAAAGCCAATAGGAAGAGCCAGAATAATAGTGGGAAGCAGAAAAAAGGGGATTTATTCAACGTCATATTGGAAAGAGGGAGGAGACCATCTAGTGGACTCTCCGCCTCAAGTCCATTGTCAGGGTCCTGCAGGGAGACCAAAGTTGAATTAGAGAGCCAAGGATATGAACATCTAAGCAGTACCTGTCAATGTGAGGCCCCTCTACCAAGCCACCTGACATTGTCTGGACCAAAGTCTTATCTGGAAAGGTGGTCTGACAAGTTGTTGACACCTCTGCCTTCCCCTAGCATGAGATTACCTGGGGGGAAAAAACTCATTTCTTGGGGCTCCGTTGTTTCAATAGTCCATCAGTCAGGTAGAGAGACATGAGTGTCTTTTTAAAATATCTAGGCCTAGAATGTCAGCAGCATCTATGTTCCATGGATGTCCACTGTGCACACCCATCACTGCTTCATCAGAGACTATTCATAGGAACTGAAACCAGTTCCAGATAGGAAAATAGGGCAGGCAAACTGAGGCATATGTGCATGGCTGTTGAAGCTTCCAAACTGTAATGAGTATGTGAATCATCTGGCCTCTTGTTAAAAATGCTGGGCTGAACTTGCTGAAAATGGGTACGAAAACTAGTCTGGCTACTGCAAAGATCTAGGCTTCTATTTCTATGGGGACCTCACTCAACACCTGAAAGATATTTGGAAGGCTTACTATTTAAGACATCTGTGAGGGAAGTGTGCTTATATAAAACAAACTCACATTGGAAAAGGGCCTGGTGATTGTCCAATAAATATGGACATTGGTGGTTGGTAGTGTGGGTAGCAGCTGTTCAGGTTCACCATACCTGCAGAAGCTATTTTCTCCAGTTTAGTATGCTGTAGTCTATTTGCATTATTTCAAAGAGAAAAGAAACCATGTTCTTAAAATCTGACACAAAACCTTTTCTTTGGAGTTTCTGACTTGTTGAGTAAAACTTGGTTAAGGCACATCAATGATAGCTGAAAAGGCCAGAGAAGCCACATTCTAAAATGATTTTAATTGAGAGATGGAGACAATTCACCTTCTGTACTCAGCTCTTCTACCAGAAGTCACTTTATAATTGTAAAGGAAAGAATTTCAGTCCGATTATGTATTGCCAAAGGTTTTATAATAATTCATTTGTGTGCATGTGTGTGAAATAGGGAGTAACCCTCTGACTCCTGAGTCAAATGTTATTATGGCCCCTGTGAGCTACAGTAAAGAAGAGAATAAGATTGATGCTTAAATCTGCTAGCAATGGTAGAAACACAAAGCTTTATGCAAATATAAAAACAAATATTTTNGTGGTGGTAATATTAAAATATTGTCTTTCATATGAAACTGGGGCTTTGCTTACTCACTGCCAAAATGATAGAGAGTTAAAAATGTACTTTAAAATCAGCATAATGTGTGCCCAAACATATCTCTTGGCAGACAGACTGGATCTTTGTCTGATACATTCTTGTGCTGATTTCTCATGATAATCTACATGAAAGAATATTGATTTTCCTTCAGGATTTTCATCATCTCCAATAAGCATAAACATTTGTTAAGTTTCTAATATGTCTGAGGCACAACATCATCATTTTTCCTGAGGAAAGTTTAGGCATATAAGGATGCAAGGAAGAACTCACAATCAGAATGCCAAAAGCAAACAAAAAAATCACNAAGCGTTGACTGACAGTGCTCATAAGTCAGATAATGGAGAGCTGAGTCTAAGACCAACAATCTGGCAGGGACTCTGAGGGAAATGGACCACTGGAAAATGAAAGAAAACCATTTACATTAGTGACATGATAAGCAGANGACCTTTCTTGGAATATGAATCCTTAAGCAACCAGAAATATTTTATATTACTTTCAAAANACTGAAATAAAAAGTTTTCACAATGGGAAACATCGTAGCACAAATTGTCTTACTTTAGAAGGAAGGATTGTGTTAAAAGATTTTGTAAATCTCTGACTTTAATCTCCTAAAATAACATATGATTACATTCTTAATGTTAATATTATCTTCATTTTTCTTCTTTATGGTGCTTGCTTATACAAAACCCTCCTTTAGGATGACTTTTTCCAAACAAGTGCTCTCAGGTTTATTTGCTGTATCTCAATATGTGTATTAAGAATCCTGTGTTTGCAAAGTGATGAATTGATTCCAATATTCATTTTGTGTTAATTTTAGGAAACTCTAACTCTCTAATTTTGAGGAATACCTAGTGGGTTGAATGGTTTAAATAAATTTACAAACAATCAGAAATTAGGAAGAAATTCAATCAACAAGAAAAATTTGATTAACAATATTTTGAATGTGTATGTGTGTGTGGCTTGTTGAGTCTTTGATTTCTGTAACCTCTTCCCCACGACNCTGGGCATTTTGNGGGTATTTTGATATTGTGCTTGCATTTGTTAAAATTTTCTATTTTCAAGAGGTCTAAATCTTGCCTGAAATAGAAATGAAGAAAATGATTGCTGAATGGGGTAGACTGGAATTTCACAAAGCCTTCCAAAGAGGAAGAACTTCTCTTACATGTTCCCTTCAAATGTACGCTGTCATTGAAGTGTGGCTGTCTGCACAGCCCGGATTGATGTACCAGNCTCTGCATGGACACATAGGTGAAGAATGTATTTCAAAGAANAAGANGAAATTCCAAAACATTAATAATATAGCAGTGCTGAGGACATTAAGCTCCACCAGTAATGTGAAATTATGGTGGTACCACTCTCTATGTAGAGCCTGCATTAATTGTACGAGTTGATATTAACAATGAGAGTCTATTTCATTAGAGACATAGGTTTTCCCAGACTTCTGTGTTTACTTTAGGAAGGGGACTGAAAGCTCAGTTTATAAAGCAGCTATCTCTGTTATTGTTTTCACCTGTGTGGATCTTTCATGTCAAAACATCNTGCTCTCACTTTTTAAAANTTTTTGAGGTTTATATAGTTGTTTTGGTCTGATTTGATTATTATTCAATTTTTTTATTTGCTTTGCATGTTTTTCTATTTTATTCTGGCTAATTTTTCAGTGTTTTCTCACTTTTACAGTACATTAACATTTCTACCGAATAAACTGACATTTTTAATGCATGAAAAATTTTGAATTCATCCTATTATACACGTATCTAAAAGCTTGTTTCTTTTCTAAATTCATAAAAATCAACAAGCTATGCTTGAGCATATAATTCAAAACAACCTTTTCTGAAATACATACATACATGCATACATGCAAACAGGGGGCTGGAGAGGTGGCTCAGAGGTTAAGATGTTAATGTGGAAAATTCATGTCAAAAAATAAAGATGGCTCTCATGATATGTGGAGAGAGAGACACAGAACTGATATTTTCTTTAACATTAAAGTTGTAGAAATGCTTGCTAAAATGATGAACAAAATAATATATTATTTCTAATATAAAGTAAATAANATAATTTTCATATAACAATTATATTTTAACAACAATATCTTATATATTAATTGGAGAAATGTGGAATAAATCTAATGCTTTTGAGTTTTATATCCTGCTTTAAACTAGAAAACAAATGTACATTGAATAAAGTTGATAAATTTACAGCTAGACAGAATCATATTACATATTTTGATTTCAAGAAAGAGTGTAAAAATGAAACATAACAAAAATATTTTTCAAAAGTATTAAATAGATAAATGAGGCTGGTGATGCACACTTTAATCCCAGCACTGT
>LZPO01108226.1:27851-37902 GCA_001675575.1 Neotoma lepida | reverse complement strand
CTACATGGGCTGACTAGGAGTGAGGAGGAGGAAATGGCTGGCAAGGGATGGAGGTTGAGAGTGTAAAGGAGTGGGAGGGTCGAGCAGGAACAGGGACAGAGAGAGAGAGCAAGGAAGGAGATAACATGATAAATGGGGAAATCATGGGAATAGGGAGAAACAGAGTGCTAGGGAAGTCCCGGAGAGTCCACAGGGATGAACCCACCTTAGACCACTGGAAATAATAATCTCATTTTGAAACCTGTATTGCTGTTAGAATATCATAACCAAAGCTTCTGAGTTTGGCAAATGATATGTTTTCAATAAAAAACAAACATGTAGTGTTACTTTTCATTATATATGGAAAACAAAGGTGAAATAAATTTCTTGAATTTAGGAATGCCAAGGAATAGAAAACTGATTTATTTTTAGAAAAAAACTAAAATGATATACAACTAATTTTAATGAAGTAAGATGAGTATTTTTAACTTCTCCTTGTTGGTTTTGCACTCATAATATTATGTGAAAAATCACAAAGTTTATATGTAAAAAACCCTTTGGAATGCTTGATGTGCCACTCATGACTTCCTTAGGGTGTATTGTACTAGTTTAGGTAATACAAACAAAAAAACCCCTCACCAATGTTTAATGGACTTAGCATGAAAAAAGTTAATTTTTTCTTTCTCATAAAGTGTGAAAGACTATCTACATCAGTAGATGAGTTTTCCTTTCAACGGTAATTCATACCCTCTGATTCTATCTTGTGCCTTCAACAAAGTTACCATATNCTCAAGGCTTTTTGTAAGGTGAAATCCATAGGAAGCAGGCATGCACGTCTCAGTACTCAGGCTAAGCGTGCATCCTTTCTTATCAGATTTCATTGTGAAAGATAGCTAACTAGACACACACAGCAGCAAGGGCAACTTGCCATTAATCCTTGTTTATTAGCTGATATCTGGTGAGAAATCGGTACCAATGAAAATAAGCTTTGGGGTAGAAACCATGTATCTATTGCAAATTAACAAATAAAAAATAAATGTAAGGCTTATTTTCTACTACAAAGTGAGAGTAAGAGGAATAGAGCATGGAGAAGGTTGAGCAATGGCTGCTATTTGTGCTCATTGGCAGTGAGATGAGAGCATTGGTGACTGACAGTAGTGATAATTCATTACAGGTATCAGAAATCTAGAAATAATTCATATGTATTCAGAATAAATTAATAAATATCTTTGTTGATACATGTTTTTAACTTATATCTGGATAACAGACTATAAAGTATTTTTAAAATATAGTTAAATTTAGAAAAAATGGACAAAAATGTAAGAAAAAGAATGTGAATATACACCTGTGGGCTTCAGTGCTACCCGTGTTCTGCCCGCTCATCTCTCCTTCTCCCCATCCCCAGGCATCCATTGACTTTAACACTAGCTCCATGCTTTTTCCTTCTGTGGGTCACATAGCTTTGACAACCACAGTTCCTAGTCTTTTCATATGCTCCTCTTTCATTTAATAATATGTATTTGTATGTTTTCATGGCATTAATTTTTTAGTCATTGAATAAAATAACATTTTATCATCTGCTTTACCTCAGTTTATCAATTTAATTACTGAATTGACTGATTCCATGTGTCAGCAATTGGGATAACACTGATGTAAGCACATATGTTCAGGGTTTTGTGCGGGCTTGTTTTCAGTTCACTTAGGTAAACATCAAAAACCATTTTTACTACAACTGAGAGTAACAGTAGTTTTTATCTGGCAGAAAACTAAGTGTTGTCAAAGTGATTATTCCATATGTACCAACAACAATGAGTAAGTTTTCTTAACTCTTCTCCTTTATTGACATTTGATACTGCCATTGCTTTGGTTTTTGACCATCCTAAGACCTATATAATAGTGTCTCCTCTTAATTTGTGATATTCCTGCTAGAACTCTAAACATCTTCCTGGATGAAGTATCTGCCGAGGTCTGTGCTTGTTTGAATGAGAATGTCCCCCATAGGCTCATATATTTGTATTCCTGGTTATCAGTTGGTAGAACTGCTTGGAAAGGATTAGGAGCTGGAGCCTTGTTGGAGGAGGTACATTACTCTGGGTGGACTTTGAGATTTAAAAAGCCCAAATCATTCCCAGTTAGCCTCCCTAGCTCTCTGTCTCTGTCTCTGTCTGTCTGTCTGTCTCTCTCTGCCTTCTGTCTTATGCATGTGGAACATATATAACCTCTCAGCTACTTCTCCAACATGATGCCTCCCTTCCTGATGCCATGCTTTCCACCATAATGTCATAGACTCATGCCCTGAGACAGCAAGCATGACCCCCATTAAATGCTTTCTTTTATAAGTTGCCTTAACAACAATAGAAAAGTAACTGAGACAGATAATTTGTTTCCTCTTTGATTAGGCTCCTCTGTTTCTGTGTTGAATTTTAAGAGTTTTTCATATATTGAAAGCAACAAGATTTTATCAGATATGTCTTTTGAAAGCAGTGCCTTCCAATTTGTGGTTTGTCATCATATCTTCTTGATAGTGACATCACGAAACACAGTATTTTATCATAATTAAGTTTATGGATTGTAAATGTAGTGTTACATTTTTTGAAAATCAAAACTACTTTTAAGACTACTAATATTTTCCCTTGTGTGATCTTTTGGAGTTTTAAAAAAATTTAGACTTCTCTTTTAGATATTCTTGCTGATGTGAGAACAAAGACATGGAGCAGAAGCTAGAAGAGTCAGGATGAGAAAACTGATTGAAATTATTATGTCAAAGGCAGGGGCTTACTGAAGCAGATCCTGTGTGAGTGGGAGGTGGCAGAGTCTATGCACAGATGGAGGGATGGCCTTCGATGGGAGCACAGCTCATAGTGTGCTCATATGTGAACAGCAGGAACACGGAGTATGTGGGTGCAGATGCTGAAGAGTGAATGGATGTGACTGTGGGAGTCTGCAGAGTTCTATTCTGAAGCCTGATTTTTCTCAGTGAATAAGAAATGGAGAACAAAAATGGGAAAGTGGTACTGGGGATTTGGAGAGAAAAATCAGAAAATGGGAGTATACAAAATCAAGGGAAATACAACACAGTTGTCATGAGTCACTCAGGGCTGCAACTGAAATTGCCCGTGATGAATTTAGAGGGTCAATTCTGTCTTCATGATTGAGTTCACTTCTTTAGCTGTGCTCACTATAGTGATTTAAGTAATGAGGAGGTGGATGATCTCATCCTGTAAAGTTCTCAAAAAGTACAGTAAAGTAAGAGAGGACAAGAGTTGAGCATGCATATGAGGAAGTGACTCATACACATATTATGTATTACCCGACATTCTATTGTTCTGGTTTTCTTTCTGTTGCTTTGATAAGAACCTTGACCAAAATAAGTTGAGGAATATGGGACTGATTTTGACTCACACTTCCAAGTAGCAGTCCATCATGGAGGGAAGTCAGGGCAGGAACTCAAGTAACAGATTCAGAAGTCATAAGGAACTTTGCTTACTGGTTTGCTCCCAGGCTAGTATTCAGTTATCTTTTTATAAGCCCACTACCAACAATGGGCTGGACCCTCCAACATCAATTAGAAATCAAGAAAACCCACATGTTAAACTGATGCAAACAGTTCTTCAGTTGAGGTTCCCTCTTCCTTGGTGTGTCACACTGATAATCAAAATTAGCTATTACATCTAATGGCAGCAGTCAGGGAAAGCTTATTGTTGAGATTGGAGAACTTGAGATTTGTAAGGTGGTTGGAGCTGGGCTTCTAATGAAGTAAGCTGAAGGTAGAGGAACTGAAAGTTGGGTAGGTAATATGATGTATAAGATTGGTATAATGCAGGGACTGGCATTGATTATGGCAGAGTCAGGGGGTGATCATGGAAGAGAGTGAGAGAAAATCAATGTTTCATGAAGATCATTTCAAGTAACTTGCATACAGGATGCTGGAATGATGATCTACATGAACAGTCACCACTACAAATGTAAGACAGAATTATTTTGGGAATAGTGGCAATGAGTCAGGAGCTAAAAACATCCCAAAATGAGGAGTCTTTAGATGCTGGGTATGTGACACAACAGTGAGGGGTAGTACTTGGTAATGCTCTACTGAAATATGACTCAAAGATGTAGGTTTTTAGGAAGAAAAGAATATGATCCAGACCCCACAATGAGAAAGCAAATTCTCTTCCAGAAATCCAGTAGTAAAATGGCTATGGGCAAAACATCTACAACTTGAGAGAACAGTAAAGCAAACAGAGCTGTTCAGAAGAGCAGTTAGAGTCAAAGGAGGGAGTAGTTGGGGGACTGAAGTTGGAGGGACTCAGAAGATACTAATTTTCAAATGATTGAAATGAATCTTTGGGGAGGTTCAGGGGGAAGTTTTGGAGGAGTGAAAGAAGGGAAGGAAAGAGAAGTAGTGTGGTGGCCTAATGTCTAGTGCAGTGGTTTGAAAGAGAATGTCCCTCATAGGCTCAGATGTTTGAACTTTGGTACCCAGTTGGTGGCTATGTTTGGGGAGGCTTAGGACATACTATCTCCTTGCTGGAGATAGTATGTCATTTCAGCAGGTTTGACAGTTTATGGCCTGACTCCACATCCAGTTTACTCTTTCTCTGTTTCATGCTCACAATTGAGATGTAATTCTCAACTCCTTATTCCTGCTGCCCTGCTTGCAATTTGCTGCCATGCCTCCCCACCATGATGGACTCTTATCCCTCTGCAACTGTAAGCCCGAATGAATATTCCTTCTGTAAATTGCTTTTGGTCATGTTGCTTTATTGCAGTAATAGAAAAGTAATTAATATACCTAGAAATGTTTTCTAGAATGTTAATTTTATTTGCCAGTTGACGTAGTTGAACCACTAGATTTTAAAGCAGACAGTAGGAATAAAAACAAATGATGCAAGTTAATAAGAAACCTGTCTTTCCCTGGATTACAGCACCCATTCATCCTCATCACTCTAAACCTGAAAATGCACCTTCTGGTCCCCCTCCACCATAAGAGAGTTTAATATTCACTCAGTAATACTTAGTAAGGGCATATTAGAAGCTAAGCACTGGAAACAGGTTAAACAGTGTAGAAGAAATTGATATATTACATCAAAAAATCCTCTTAAATTTGTATGTAAAATGAAATTTCGAGTGTGTATTGGCTGGACAAACAAAGAGTATTATATGCAGTCTCTCCTGCCTGATTTCATAATTCTTTTGTGTCAGCATCTCCTTCATGATCTAGTCTGCATCAGAGGCTCTTCATGTTTAGCATATACTGATGGGAACATTGCCTATTATTTTGTTTTCTGTTTTTTTTAATATTTATATCCAGGTTGTGAGCCTCTGATACAGACTTACTCATGGGAGAGATGCATGGACAGAAGGCCATTAGATTCCAATAGCACTTCAGCTACAGCTAGGGCCTCATGCCCTAACTTTTGATTAAAAGTTGAATGGTCACTTTAGTGTGTTTGTTAAAGGTCTGTACATTCATTGCATGTTGAAACGCACATTTTAAATGCTGGCAGAAATTCAGGGCAAGCAGTGATCACTGTTTTGCAGAATGTCATGATCTCTGTGATAACTGTTATGAAGTTGGTGTGAAATAGCTAAGGCAAAACATTCATGACCCTTTTGTCCATGATCTCCTCCATGATCTATTCAGTATCAGAGGCTCACAATCTAAACATAAAAATGATTAAAATAACTTGCCGAGTTCTGTGCTGAGAAACCCAAGGAAAAAGAGACAAATGCTAGGTAGTATTTTTCCCACAGGAACACTCAGTATTTTGGAAACTTTCTTGAAAAAAAAAATAAAGGTTACAGTGAATAAAGTATTACAGAATACTATTTTGCTGTCTCATAAGTATATCTGAAAAACTATCATGATGCTTAACAAAGACTATTGGGGTCCAGCCCCTCTATAGACTTCTCCCAGAGTTTCAGAACAGATGCTACCTGCATCAGATTAAACAATCTGAGGGATTCTTGAATAAATCTACATACATGAAACTATTTGGTCCATTCACTTTATTCTTCTGAATCAATTCTCTCTCTACACAGCTTCTACTCTGCTCTCTTACTTAGCTCCTTTCTTGATTGATTTCTCTCTGTTTTCATGCTGTTTCCTCTATGTGCTATCTTAATTCCTTCATCTGGTTCTTCCCCATGTTAGTTCCTCTTTATTCTTCTAAATTCTCTCTCTCTCTCATTCTTCCCCATCTAGTTCTTTCCTATCTCGTTAGTTCTTCCTAACTCCTTCCTTCTCATCTAGTTCTTCTTCATCTTCCATCGCATTCTTCTAGTCCTTTCCTTTTTATCCTCTCCTTCCTCTCTCCCCAGTCCAGTCTAAATATGCATACAATCCACAGTTCTTTGGCTCCTCCACTTTCTGGTCTGGTGGGGCAAATCTGCTGGGTAGCTCGGCAACCTCTGTCACCGCTGGTATCTGGTAAGTAAAAGCCCTTTAGTTCTGGGTTAATTGTTAAATGGAGATCTAGAATTAGAGGTAACACTTGGAGGAGAGACGAGTTAAGTTTAATTAGCACATCAACCAGGCCTTCACAAACAGATAATCTGGATGCTTAGTTGTCTGCAGTCAGTTTTTAGAAAGTCTGAGAAGTATCTCAGACAGGATACTTTCATCTGGAGAAGGCACTGGCAGAATGTTGCTAATGATGATAATTACAGAAAGGTCTAAAATTAGGGATCTGGCTGTGTGACTTCTTTTAGCACAGTTGGGAGATGTGTATCCAAATACTTTAATTGTATAGGGGAAATTGTATCCAATGAATGATCAAACACATTGTTCTAGGAATGGAAAAGCTACAATAGCATACGAGTAATTCATAGCAGGAAACAGCTAATATTCAAAAGCCAATATCACCAAAACTCCTTAAGCCTTTGCTTTATCCTCTGGAAAGGCCCTTGGCTTTTTCCAGGTATAGCTTTTGCTATAGTCAGCTGAATTCCTACTTCATAATCTACGTCCAGCAGTAGATTCTAAATTTTTGGAAAAGAACATAACAATTATATCATATAAAACAGTTATTATAATCTTAAAATTCTCTCTCTCTCTCTCTCTCTCTCTGTGTGTGTGTGTGTGTGTGTGTGTGTGTGTGTGTGTGTGTGTGCTTGCATGCATGTGCATGTGTGTTAAAAATTTGGAATAAAAGAAGTTCTTTAATCACATTACACTAAATGTCTAAAAAGATTACAAAGAGCTATACTTATCAAAGATGTTAATAAAATAGAAATCCTTGTATTGAAATATCACATGAAAAATTTAAAGAATTTTCACAATTCTTTAAACCTGAGAACTGATGTACTGATAGAAAATAGAAGGATAAAAGAAAATGTAACTAGTATATTATCAATTATTCTTTTGGGGTCATTTCAATTTTCAAATATTACTTGTCTGTCAAAACAATACTCCAGCTGTTGTTGTCGACTAACTAGGCATACCTTGGAGGNATATCTCTCACACCAGCTTTCTCAGGTGCATCCTGAAAGCCTTCCTGCANTTTCCATACTCTATTATNCCTACCTCTTGATCCTCATAAATCATTCTCTTGTGAGTCCTCCAAGAANTAAGCCCAGTAATGACATCTCCACATTCCCANGCCTATNTCTGCTGTCACAATCTGCACAGAACCCAAGACTGAAAAAGTTTGGATTCCATGTGGACACACAACCAAGAAAATAAATCCACATGTTCAGTTAATATCATAAAACTACAAACAACCTAAATGACCAAACAGTATATTTTCTCTCCCAAAACCCATGAGTCCAGTAATAATGATCTTCAGTGAGAATCACCTAGATAAACCCAGGGACAAGTAACTTAAAATAACAATCATAAATGTCATTAAACAATTCAAGTAGTTTAAAGAAGTAAAGAACAAACAGCTCAATGAATTTAAAGAGGGTNGCAATAACTGCCTGAGTGATGTCCAAGGAAAGTCAAATATAGAGCAGAATGAAATGAAAAAGAGACTTGGAAAAGAGAATTCAGAAAACTGAATTCTATNCAAAGTTAAAACTATTGATTAGAACACAAGNAGAAATNAAAACAGAATTGAAAAATTCAATAACCCAATTAGAAAACTCANGGGAATGCCTTACAAGTAGAATGGATCAAGTAGAAGANAAAATGAAGGAAATGTAGNGGAATTGGACCAGTCAAGCAAGATGATGAAAAGATTTTTAAAACTAACCAGAAAGGAGCACGTAAGAACTGTGGAACACNATGAAAAGAGCAAGCTATCACATTATAGGTACAGATTAAAGAGAAGAATCCCAAGTCAATGGCATAGACCTGACTTTCAAAAAGNTCATAGAAGAAAATGTCACTGAATTAAGGAAGGCATACTCTTATAGCTAGAAGAAATACATAAAGGGAGGAGCATAAAAGAAACTCTCCATAGCATATTGACTAAAATATTAAAACTATAGAACAAAGAATGGTTATTGAAAACTGAAAGAAAAAAATCACAAATAATATAAATACTTTCAGAATAACAGCTGATTTCTCAATGGAAACTTTAAAAACCAAAAAAGAATGATAAAAGGTACACTAAGTTGTAAAAGACCATAAATGCCAACCAAAACTGCTGCACCCAGCAAAACTACCTGCTATAGTTTAAGTAGAAAGAAAAAACATTTTATTATACAAACAAGCTAAAAGAATTCACCATACCAGCCCTACAGAGAATATTGCAAACCATACATGAAATAAAAAGGAATAAGTATAGCCTTGAGACTATGGGAAGAAAACAAGTAAAGTAATAATTACCGAAACACAAAATATAACTAAGAATGTAAACAGCAAAAAATAAAATTATAACAACCAATGTAAAATTTTTACTATCTCTAAGTAATGATGGCATCCATTCCTCAGCAAAAACAATAGATTCTTTGAATTCATTAAGAAACAAATTCCACTTAACTTGTGTACAAGCAATTCATCTTACCCTCTTCCTTCAAAGATAACCACCACCTTAAAGAGAAAGGATGTTAATAAAAAGTATTCCAAGCAAATGAGATCACGTAGCAAANAGGTGTTGCAATCTTAATTATTCAATAAAATAGATTTCTAAATTTGATTATTCAAAAGAGATGAAGGACAGTTCATTGTAACTGAGGAAACAATTAGCCAAGAGTAAATTATAATCACACACACACACACACACACACACACACACACACACACACATATATACACATACACACACATATACATACACACACACACATCTTAATGAATTCAAAAAAAATTGAAGTAATTCCACATATATATATATATCCTACCTGAAGACATAAGAAAGCCTACGATCAACAGTAAAGATCCCTCAGTAATCTCACAAACTCATGGAGATTAAACAACGTATTACTGAATGAGGAAGGGGTCAGAGGAAAATTCAAAAAATGAATTTAAAAGTTCATGGAATTAAATNAAAATGAAAACAAAAGGCCACAAACCCACTAGGACACATTAAAATTCTTCCAAAGGAATTTATAGTTCTAAGTTCATTCATGTAGTAGAATATTATTTTAAGGTGTGTTACTTTTGTTTATGTTGCATTTGTTGAACTCTGTGAAGCTGTGTTACTATGCCTGTCTAAAACACCTAATGGTTTAATAAAGAACTGAACAGCCAATGGCAAGGAAGGAGAAAGGATAAGCAGGACTGGCAGGCAGAGAGTATATGTAGAAGGAGAAAACTGGGAGGAGAGAGCTAGGAGACAGAGAAGGAGGAAGACTCCAGGGGCTAGCCACCCAGAAAGCCATGAAGTAAGAAACAAAGAAAAGTATGCAGAAATAGAAAAGGGAAAAGCTCAGAGGCAAAAAGTAGGCAGGATAAGTTATGTTTAGGAAAGCTGGCAAGAAACAAGCCAAAATAACGCCGGGCATTTATAATTTATNAACCTCTGTGTGTGATTTATTTGGGAGCTGGGTGGTGGGCCCCCCAAAAAGAGTAAAAAACACCAAACAACACATCTAATAAACTAATCAGAAAAGGATAAATAACAAATGACTTAATGATGCAACTCAAGAATCTAGAAAAACAAAAACAAACCAATCTGAAACCCAGTGG
>LZPO01108225.1:51564-73056 GCA_001675575.1 Neotoma lepida | reverse complement strand
TGTAAAAAATCAGGTGTGGTGGCTCGTGCTAGTAATCCCAGTATTTGGAAGGTAGAAAGAAGAGGATCCCTGGAGCTCACTGGCCAGCCACTCTACCCCAGGCAGCNTNAGCATCAGGAAATGACTCTAATAATGTGGTGGAGATGGAGAGATAGAGAGAGAGCANCCACACAGTGGGTCACAACCATCTGCAACTCCAGTTCCANGGNATCTGATGCCTTCTTCTGGCATGCAAAGNAATCAGGCACGCATATGGTCCACAGACATACATGCAGGCAAAACACCCATATATATAAAATAAAAATATTTTTTTAAAAAGAAGATATGATGAATGCTGGTACTCAGCTTGCTTTGTCCTTGGTGTTTGGGGCGGGAGAGTAATGCATGTTCTTTTTAACTTATTGAACTGGTCTCAAGTCAGTATACAGACAAGCTCTGGCTGTTTCCATACCTCAACCCACTCCCAGAGAGACCAAAACTCCCGCTTTCTCCTTTTTATTAAGTGTAGCGCCCCTGGAATGGTGCTGTCCACATTAAAGATGTGTGGTCCCACATCAGTTAACCTAGTCTAGAAACTCCCTCACAGATGTGCCTCCAGATTTGTTTCCATGGTGATTCAAAACCCCATCAAGTCGACAATCAAGATTTATCATCACACATAATAGCAAAATGCTGTCACTGTCATGTATGTACATAAAGCCTTCACACAGATAAAGAGAAGAGCATCACCTTGCCTAATTATAGCTGGGGTTGGTTGAAAAGCTGATGGTCGCTTCCCTGTACAATGTCCTTCAAAAACAGAAAACAGAAGGATGTAAAAGATATGGTGACTACTACAATGAACATTTGCAAGTAAAAGGGTAAACTGCGTAACACACCGTGCTCCCAATGCCACTAAGACGATGAAGAGGTGATGGAGAGGAGGGAGAGATGGAGGAGTGAAGAGGGGTTTTGTTGTTGTTTTGTTTTGTTTTTAATTAATAGTTTTATATTTTTCTGTTTTCTTTTGGGAGGGATGCTGCAAGGATGAGGGGCAGATATGGAGAGACTGAAAAGTGAATGGGATTGGTGGTTCATGATGTGAAGTTCCCAAAGAATCAATAAGAGATTAAATTTAAAATATATACGGTGAATACTTAGAAAAGGAATTAACTTGGCAGTCAGGGAGGTCTTTCTGGAGGAGATGGGGTTCTACCATAGGATAATATGATAGCTGATATCTGCTATTTAAAAACACATTCAATACCTAGAGCTAATTAGAATATTTCCCACCAGTTCTGCTGTGTTCTTGAAACAGAGGTACAAACTTAATGTTGTATTATGTATGCATACCTGAGGTTACATGTAAAAGTGATTTAGGGGTGACATTTCCAGAAAANTTGATTTGTCCCAACAGCAGTCTGTTGCCTGAGGTCTCTTCTTAACACAGTAGCAAGAATGGTTGGGGGTCTCAATTCTCTCCATTTTGTTACAGAAAACAAAGTTAGGGCACTGGAGGGGGCAGGCTCATCTGTTTTTCCTCACCCAACACTGTCCAGCTGATAGGAATCAATGTCTTTGCATCGGGTTTGAGATCAGACATTGGAGCCTTTTGTATGAAAGGCAAGACACAACATCCCTAGCCTGCATAATTCATGGTGTTTGTCNTGGAGCTGTTAAGCCTTTCTGTTAACTTGAAGATTAGCTTTTTCTTTTTTTCTTCCTTAATCAAAGGTTATTTTGAGTCAACTTTGAACAATTCCTCGAGCTGTACTATTCAGCTGTTTGATTCAGTATTTTCAGCATTTGGAAGCAGGCTGCTGCTGTTCTGAGGTCTGTTATGTTATTCAGTCCCTCAGTAAATGAGGAGTAGGTTGAAAGCCTAGAAGAATATTTTCTAATTTCTCAAGAGTCTCTTTATCACCTAATTTTCTTTTCATCAAATGTTATTTATTGACTGGCTCCAATCAAACACGTTGGTATTGTGGCTTGCCGTGATTGTGGCAGATGATAAATGTCAGTATGGGGAGGGTGAAAGATCCAAGCCTCACATTTACTAATACTGTTTGTCTGGAATTGGCTTCACTTCCATCACACTGAGTCTCACAGGGGCGAGACCTTTGTTCAGCCACCTTGATAAGATCCCCAGGGTCCTTGTCCATCTCCCTAGGATTTTCTATGTGTGCAAGAGATGAAAAGATTTTTGAAGATCTAAGAAACAAAGCAATCTATTATTTATCTTGAAAATCATATCATATTTTGTTTTATAGGCACAGTAGGCATGTTAATGTGCAGTCTATCAAAGACATGGGAACAAAGANGTTAAATTAATATGTCATATTGAGCCTACTGGGAAAAGAAATCATTCTACCTTAGAAGGTAAGAAGATTAAAGTGAGGTGTCACTGAGGGCAATCGTGTGGGAAGACAAACTGAGGTAGCCCTTTCTACATCACAGCAACTATTGCATATCACATCATGCATTCTTTCATTGTGTGCACAGATGTAGTTCAGAACCCTTTCCACTAGGAAGTCNTTGCCAATCTCGAAATGACATGTCGAGAGTTACAGCTTGAATATAAAACATCCCTGCAAAAGGCATATGACAGCTGACTCTGTCTCCAGTTGATGATGCTGTTCTGGGAAGTTCTGGAAACTTTAGGGGGTGTGACTTAACCAAAGAAAGTAGGCCACTGGCGGCATGACTAAAGATAACACTTTGTCCATGGTTTCTTACCTACTCTCTGTTTCCTATCTACCACAAGGTGAACAGAGTCTGGCACACACTCCTACAGAGCCCCAGAAACATGGAACCTAGTCTGAATGCCTTGAAAACCATGAATCAAAATAAACGTTTATGTCTGTCAGGTGTCTTGTTCCCAGTGATAAGAATGCTAACTAACTCACTAACAGAGATATTAGTCACCCTTTCAAGTTATGGACAAATGGAGGTACAGTTCTACCAGACAGCAGGTCACCAAAGAAGCATTCTCTTTTAAACACCATATCAAAAGAATCTAATGTTATCTCAGCCATGCTCATATGTCATGACCATGATATAACTCTTGAAGTTAGTTTTCCATGACAGCTCAAGGTTACTCTCATTAACTACAATTTTATTGCATTATCAGCTAGCTTATGCCATTGGCAGATATTTGACAGCAGGCTAGCTCTGCCATAAAGTTTTTGGCCAAGATCTCTAGATACTGGCTGTCCTGATAGAGAGCCTGACACAGGGCATCTCTGACTTGAACCCTCCAAATCCTCTATACCTGGCCAGAAGAGGTCATTGGGTTCCCAGGAACTGGAGTTAGAGATGGTAGTGAGCCACCAGATAGGTGCTGGGAATCAAACCCAAGTTCTCTGGAATAATAGCTCTTAGCTGCTGAGCCACCCTTTACTTCTTGACTTAACTATAGAGGCAACATGACCAGCTGCCTCATGCTCTTGCCATCACATTGCTACAATGGACTGTGCTCTCAAACTGTAAGCCAAAATAAAAACTTCCTTGCAATTATCAGCTGTTCTGTCACAACAAAAAGAAAAGTAACTAATACAACTAATACAATTTAAAACAGGGACCTTGACTTCCTATATACCTCACATGGGTACTTCTAGTATCTTGCATGTAGAATACTTCTCTGGATGAATGGCTTATGTGGTCCAGATGTTGTGATAGTTAATTATGATTGTCATATTTGATTGGATTTAGAATCACCTAGGAGACATAGGTATACCTTTGGGTGTGGTCAAAGCCTTTTCCAGAGAGGATTAGCCAAGAAGGGCATTGGGGGAGACATACAATGAGTACAGACAACACTATGGAATGGGCTGGGTCCCAGGTGGAGGAAAGGGGAGAGAGTAGCCAGAACTAGCATGACCTTCTCTCAGCTTCCTGTCAACCAGGAAGTGATTAAATTCTGCCACCTGGTCTGGTGGCCATGATGTTGTCCCCAAACACAGGACTGAACCATCTTAAACTTGGAGTGGAATGAATAATTCCCCCTTAAGTTGTTCCTTTCAGATATTTTGTAGCAGCTACAAGAAGGTGCTAATCCAGTAGCTACTCGTTCTTTTCCAGTGTGCTTGCCTATGGCAGGTTTCCCTTGAAGCACATTATGCATTGCATTTCAGTTTGTTAACACATCATTGTGCTTCACATACATGACCTTCTGGAGGCTTTTCTTTTATATCTAAGCTACTTGGTACACAGAACTGATGAGTTGGGTAAGAAAAGGAAGCTGGGAAAAGTGAGAAGTCCATGGTTGATGGAATGCCTAGAGGCTTAAGAAATTCAAATAATATGAGCACTTTGCATAGTAATCTATTGTCTTTGCTCATTTCTCTTTAACATTAGTGTTCTTAGTAAATAACAGTGGGGATGGGATAGAAATAAAGAATGCATGTACACTATTATCCAAGAAGTTAAAGNTTCCCAGAGAAGATAAGACATGCATGTAAGACAATAGGGTATGAGTCAAAGGATGTTCTCCACGCTGCTGTAGACTCAATGTTTTTGTTTTTCCAAAATCTATGTATTGAAACTTAGTCCCCATTGTGATGATATTTGGGAGGTGGTTGGGTTGAGAAAGTGAGCAGAGCCCTCATAAATGCCATTAGTGCTCTTGTAAGTATCCCCAGAGAGGTCTCTAGCCTTCTCTACCATGTGCGGCACAAATCTACACATACATTGATCCTAGACCTGATAGGCTTCAGAACTGAGACAAGGACATTCTGTTGTTTGATAGCTTCCCGGTCTATGACATTCTGTCATAGCAGCCTGGGCNGAATAGGACACACTATTAGGAAGTCTGTACTGGCTTCTTAGAATCTCTCGCTTCAAATCATACCATTTACCATAAGCACATGCATTGCCATGCTTTCTACCTTAATATTTTTCCCTCTATGCAGTCATGTCTAGCCACTGTTTATGAATTTCCTCTTCTCAAAATCTGGGTCTCACACCTCTCCCATCCTCTATCTGAAAAACTATCTTCTTTCATCTCTACGTTGCTGCATCTTCTGTATATTCCTTAAAACTGGGCTTAACACTGNTGCTTTCTTGGAACCTTCCTTGAATCCTCCAGCCCCAAAGAATCTTAATGCTTCCAATCTTTCGTCTTCTCTTNTCTTTACTTTCTACTTCCCAGGCAGTGTGGCATAAGCTTTTAAATTCCAACACNCAGGACGCAGAGAGACTGGAGAATCTCTGAGTCCAAGGCCACCCTGGTCTACAAAGCAAGTTCCAGAACAGCCAGGACTACAGAAAGAAACTCTGTCTCAGAAAACAAACAAAAACAAAACAACTTTCTACTTCCTGTCCACAAGAGAATGGAAAATGGAAAAGATATTTGAAGTTTGTAAGCTGACCATAGTGAAAAAAAGAGATGGAGGGGGACACTGGGTTCATATTGATGTGCTAGTTTTGATAGTATGCTATGGTGGTTTGGATGAGAAATATCCCCCATAGGGTTGTGTATTTGAACCCTTGGTCACCAGTTAGTGGCACTGTTTGGGAATTTTATGGAATCTTTAGGAGGTGGAGCGTTGGTAGAAGTACATCACTGGGGACAGGCTTTAAGGACTTACAACCTCATCCCATTTCCTGTTCCCTCTCCCTCCCCCTCTCCCTCTCTCTTTCCCTCCCTCCTTCCTGGCCTCTGCTTCCTGTATGTGAATGACAATGTCATCATCAATTTCTGTTTATGCCGCCATGCTTGCCTTGACTATTGCCATGCTTTCCCTAGCATGATGGTCCCTAACCCTCTGGAACTGCTAGCTAAAATAAACCCTTTCTTCCCTCAGTTGCTTTTTTTGTCAAGTTATTTTATCACAACAGAAAAGCAACTAAGAATTCTGTCTGGAGCTCAGAAAACACTGTGGTCACTGGTATGGAATCTGATCTTATGAGGACAGGTGGAAACAGAATTTTGAATTGAATGAGGCTGACAAGGAAGAGAATAATTCTGAGGACAATTGAGGTGTACCATGTTTAAAAGCTAAAAGAAGGACATGGGGGCTGAGGAGATGGCTCAGCTGTTAAAGTCGTTTGTTTCAAAAGCCTGACAACCTGAGTTTCAATCCCAGAATGCACAGTGGAAGGAGAGAATTGGCTCCTAAAAGTTGTCCTCTGACCTGTACATACATACCATGGCTTACATACACATGCACAAATGTACACACACATGTACACACACACACACACACACACACACACCAATTATTAAATAATTAAAAAGGACATGGACTCTCAAGAGACTGAGAAGTGACTCTCTATGAGGTAAAACATAAACATGGAGCTGACAGAAAATATCTGAGCTAAAGTAACACTGATTATTGCCTAATCTCAAGGCACATAACATGCACACACTTCCATTGTCCTACAGTATCATATTCATTCTTAGGTCAGAGCTACTATACATCCTTAAGCCCATAGTGAGGAAACAAGTGTTGGCTGCAAGGAGTCCTCAATTTCAGAGCCTTCTGGAATTTTATATGCACAAGCTAATATTTCTTAATGGAAACACTTTGAAGTTTCTTAGAGGAACTCATCAAGACCACATGGAAAACAATTAGTATAGGGGCATAAGATCCCTTTATTAAGTCTTCATTCATGCTTGGTTTCTTGTGGTTGTAAGTGAGCCTGTTTCAGGAGAGGACTTGGTTAATTAACATNGATGATGTGTGGAAGGTACATTTAAGGCAGGTTGGTGACTCTAAATAGCTTCAAAAATCAGATGCTGTAAGTTGAAAGACAAAATAGAAAGAAACTTGTTCTGAGGTTAGATGTCTGATCAGCAAGTGCCTGGCTGTTATGAGTTCACTGGGTGAGTCATCTACTCAGACAGCCTGTGAAAGTCTTCACAGTGTGCATCCTAATTTGAACATTTAATTGTTTACCCTCCTAACATCTCTGAAATAATTGTCTGTAGAAGCATAAAGATTGGTGTTAGTGAGAGAAGGCCAAAATAGACTTAAGTCTGCAGATCTCTAATGTGTCCTAAAGAAGGTCACAACGGCCTTTTCCTTCAGTAACCAGCAAAAGCCCACTGAGGTCCAAGAAATAGATACTAAATCCTAAGAGGTATGTAGGGTGGACAGGAGGGATGTGAATGGTGGACATTCATGAGATACTGCCCAGATAGTCTTGAGGAGACCTAGCTGTCAATAGGAGTAGAAATCCATGTGAAAAGGGGCCTCAGAGGACTGGGGAGATATTCAGTTGAAAGCATGGTCTGAGTTTATCCTCAAGAACTCATGTAAAAAAGTCACATGTTGTAGTAAATGCTTATAATTCCAGCTCTGGGGAGACAGGGACCAGTTGACTCTTGAAGCTTACTGGTCAGCCAGCGTGGCCTAAGCANTAAGCCCCAGGTCTTAGTGAAAGACATTGTCTGAGTTTGCTTTCTACTGCTGTGATAAAACACCATCACCCAAAGCAACTTGGGGAGGAAAGGGTTTATTTCATCTTACAGCTTTCAGGTCACAGTCCATCTCTGAGGGAACTTAGAGCAGGAATTCAAGGCAAGAACTGGGGGCAGGAACTAAAGCAGAGACCATGATAGAATGTTGCTTACTGGTTTGCTCCTCATGGCATGCTCAACCTGCTTTCTTATATAATGCACCACCAACTGCCAAGGGATGGAACCACCCACAGTGAGCTGGGCCTTCCCACATCAATCATTAATCAAGAAAATGCCCCACAGACTTGCCTATGGGCCAGTCTCNTAGCAGCATTTTCTGAAGTGAAGTTCCCTCTTCTCAGGTGACTCTAGCTTATGCCACAGTGATAAACCAGTACAGTGTCTTAAAAAATAAGCTAGATGGCTCCCAAGTTTGTCCTCTGACTCCACACACATGTACACAAAGTACAAATCAGTCCTATAATGAGATGCCACATCACACCCATCAGGATAGCTGATATCAAAAAGCAAAAAATAATAGATACTGACAAAAATGTGGGGGAAATGATAGTTTTTGTGCATTGTTAGCAAGAATATCAAATGGCCCACAGGGGCTAGGGAAAGCATGATGGCAGTTCATCAGAAGATTAAAAACAGACTGACCCTATGCTCCACCAGCTCCACTTCTGTCCAACAACAGATGAACAAAATGCATGCAGTAGAATACTCTATACCTTTCAAAGNAGAAATTCTGATACCTGAGCCAACACTGATGAACTTTGAGAATAAATGATAAGTGGTGCATGCTAAGTCACAAAAAGGCAAATGCTGTTAAGAGTCTACTTAAATGATGTGCCTAAGTAGTCAGAAGCATAAAGTCAGTAAGTAGAAAGAAAGTTAGCCATGTCGTCTGGGGGCTTTAGCTAGATGAGTTGTCATTAATGAGGATAGCAATGACTCTTGTAAGGTCAAACCATGCTTCTGTGTTGTTTGTAGACAGAAGCAGTATGAGTATGTCTAGATCTCCAAACTATATGCCTCNAAGTGGTTAGTGTATTGCTCTAGTTTCTTGTCATTTGCCATGATAAACACCATGACCCAAAGAAACTTAGGCAGGAACTGGTTTATTTCAGCTTATACTTCCAGGTCACAGTCCATCATGGAGGGAAGTCGGGGCAGGAACTCAAGGCTGGAATTCATAAAAGAATCCATGGAGGAAACTGTTTACTTGATTGCTCCTTCTGGCATATTCTTAGCAAGATTTCTGAGACAACTCAGGATCACCTACCCAGGGGTAGCACAGTTCACAGTGGCCTAATCAATAATCAAGACAATTCCTCTCCAGATAGGGCTATGGGCCAATGTAATCTGAGCAATCCTTCCATTGAGACACCCTCTTCCCAGGTGACTCTGGGCTATGTCAAGTTAGGACAGTGGTGAACTTTATAGCAAGAATATTTTGCCTCCAATAAAAATATTTTCAGGGGCTGGAGAGATGACTCAGTGTTTAAGAGTACTTGTTGCTCTTCCAGAGGACTTGAGATTAATTCTTAGCACCCACATTGAGTGCCTCAAAACTAGCTGTAACTCCAGCTTCAAGAGATCTGATGCCTCCTTTCAGCTTCCATGGACACCCACAAACATACACATGAATAAAAATGAATCTTAAAATATATTTCAGAGGTTACAAAGCATTTATGGATTCATTCAACAAATACTTGAGTATCCACTATGCCGTATATTGTTCTGGTATTAGAGATCAAAAGAGAAAACTCAACAGCCAAAAAAAAACTTAAGTCAGGGAGCTGACATTCCTGGGAATGAAACTGAACAGAATAAGTAAAACATGTATTTTAAATGGAGAAGAATGTCATGGAGAAAAATCCCAGAATGTGGGATCTTCTGGAAGGATCCCACTACAGTAGTGCTATCTGAACAGAGGCCTAAAAAGCAAGGATGAGTCGGAGGTGTCATGAGGACTGCAAGGGTGCCCAGGACCAATGAGAAGACTGCTGTAGTTGAAACTGAGGAAGATGAGAGTGAGCATGGGACACTAGACCATGGGAGACTTTTTAAAGAGATGCTGCTGCCTGGGAATTGGGTAGTAGCAACAGAGAGATCAAGAAAGGCAACCTTAGTAAGTCCATAACTGCCCTGACATGTGAGGGTGGTCAGAAGAGGAAAGAGAAGAGTGAAGAATGGTTTGGGCTGGGATGATTCTTGTCTAGCAGGGATATACANCAGTTGAGGTGGTCACCATTGAGGAGGAGGATATTTTTCTAGGCTTGCACGCTATTAACAATATTACAAGAGACAGTCCCCACCCTCCAGCTCAGGGCCTTAACAACGTACCTTAGAGCCTTCAACACACTTCTAAGGCAAACCAAACAGAGACAGGATAAGTGATATACATATATATCTTTACAGATAGAGAAATACACACATACAGGGCTGGGAAGATGGTTTAGTCAAGTACCTGTTGCATGAGGACCTGAGTTTGAACCCCTAGAACCTATGTAAAAGCCAGGCATTGTTGCCCATGTCTGCAACCTAAGATCTAGTAGGGTGAACCCCAGAGCTTGCTGGCCAGCCNGTTTAGTCCATTGGTGAGTGATGAATTCAGTGAGAGACTGTGTCTCAAAAAGATAAAGTGGAGAGCAATAGTGGAAGACACCTAACCTCAACCTCTGGCCTTCACACACACACACACACACACACACACACACACACACACACACACACTAACACACACAAGTGTGTACACACACATACACACATGGACAATAAATGTGCATATATTACACATGAAAATTCAAAATAAATATATTCCCAGATATATACATTTTATTACATACATACATATATAGAATTCTATTTTTTCTCTGAGTTCAGGAGCATGAAAACAATGTCTGTACCAACTTCCTACTCTGAGAGATCATACGACAGCTTGACCTTCCTGGGATGGTAAAAATGACCCCTCCCTCACAGATCTGGCATCTTGTCTGGGGGAACTGGTTGTGGAGGAATTAGCTCTCCTCCCATTGTCTGCATTTTCTGGTCTCTCAGTTCCTTCTGAGTCATCAAAGCTCAAAGTCACTTGTGTCATTTTTAGGTTTGTGAGAGAAGTGACAAAGACACAGAGCAATTGATTCTCTGGGAATAGAGATGGCCGTGGTGCTGGGATGTGGGCTGGGAATAGGCAGGGAAGGAACGAGTGAGCTTACATGTCAGACAAACAGTCAAGGTCAGACTTCTGTGCTTAATGTGCCCACAGCCTGCAGGCTGGGACACAAAGGATGGGGGTGGGGNGGTGCCCTTCTGCAGCGCAGTGACAAAGAAGCCAGTGTTCCTGTCTTTCTCAGTGCTTCTCTTCCCTGGGACCTTTGAATGCTCTTTAGAAAGGACTGAAAACAGATGGCAGGCAAGCAAAGGGATGTGGTATACCCCCCCATATATTATTTTTTGCCAATATACCATCTAATTTCAGACTAGTCAGTAATTTATTTTTGTGAAGGCTTTTTTAAAAAAATTTTTTTAATTTTTAAATTAATATATAATTAAATCATTTTCTTCTTCCATTCCCTTCCATGTGCCTTCCCCTTGTTCCTTCTCAGAACACAGCCCCCTTTTCTTTCATTTTTGTTCTTACATACAAATATAAATTCCAAAATATATAAATATAACCTGCTCAGTCCATTTAGTATTACTTGTATGTATATGATTTCAGGACTGAACACTGGGTATTGGATAATCAATTGGGGGCTCATCAGGACAGGTTAATTTTTCCTCTCTCAGAGTTCTTTAGCTGCCTGTAGTTCCTTGTCTAGTACTAGAGCCCCATGAGAATCTCCCACTTCCATGGTCGCACTGGTGTTAAACTACTTCAGGTCTTGTTTGGGTAGCAATATTGCTGAGGTGTCATGAGAATGGTTTCCCTGTCATTTCTAGGAGATACAGTCTTCCTGACTCTCTGGTCCTCTGGCCCTTAAAATCTTTCCACTCCTTCTTCTGTGATGTTCCCTGAGCTTTAAGTGAAGGAATCGTGTTATAGACTTATCCTTTGGGGCTGGGCACCCCATGGTCAGTTGCCTTCTGAATTTGGATGGGTCATGGTTTTCTGCAGTGGTCTCTGGTGCAAAGAGAGGTTTCTTTGATGAGAGTTGGGAGCTACACTTAGCTGGGTGGAATGAGGACAAGTTACTTAGATTGTAGTTAGAAATCGTGATGGTTTAATAAAGTTGTGGTAGGTAGACCTCATTAGCCCTGAGTATTGGTGGGGTTTCCAGTACCAGGCATGATTTCCCTTCTGNTGAGAAAGCTTGAAGTC
The DNA here is from genome assembly GCA_001675575.1 of Neotoma lepida. Taxonomy (NCBI): domain Eukaryota; kingdom Metazoa; phylum Chordata; class Mammalia; order Rodentia; family Cricetidae; genus Neotoma; species Neotoma lepida. The sequence goes on along the minus strand of LZPO01108225.1, from coordinate 61,348 downwards.
CAATTAGATAGCTGTTAGTTATTGCCAAGATAGGCATGCACTCTTAGAATTATTGTGCCCTGATGTTTGTCATTGTGGTTCATAGGTATTTCCGGTGGGTAGGACTGTTGGTTGCTTCTTTTCCTTAAGGACTTGTCTATCACCTTCTGGTAATATAAAAGCTAGTCCTCAGGGAGGGAACTTTGAAGTCAGATCTAGCTCAGGTTCTCCAGGTCTTACGTCTGAAGTGCATAGCATCTTTACCAATAGGGACTTAGCTTCAATGTCTAGGAAGCAACCAAGGGTAACAGCAATAGCCCATATTGTTCGGGGAGTCTCCTAGATTACCCCCATCAACTTGAGAGGGGACTTCTCATGTCTGGTATTAGGAATTTTGTTAGATGGCCTATAGCTCTTGGGAGGAGCAATGTCAGTGAAAGTGGGATGGTGACTATTTCTTCATTCTTTCACTCTAGCTTTGCTTTTCCACCAAGTTATAAATGATGAGAAATACTTGGCAGGTGAAGTTGTCTTTTACCTCACGTTAGATTCTCAGGGTCTCCTTAGATCAGTGATGTGCTCTTTGCACGCCCTCCTGAATACCTGACATGTAGCAGATTATGAACAAGGAAGGCACTGGACTTAAGCCTGGGCAAACTGTACAAACTTCAGCACTTACCACCAATCCACCAATCTCACCTCCTCCCTTCTGCCTTTAAGAAGTGCTCTACCCATGCTTATTTCCTACGCTGCATAATCACTCAGAAAAAAGTGTGTGTGTGTGTGTGTGTGTGTGTGTGTGTGTGTATATATACACCCCCTTTTTTAGACAGGGTTTTTTATTGGCCTGGAACTTGCCATGTAGGTAGGCTAGATAGCCATGAAGCCACAGGGATCCACCTGTCTCAGCCTCCCCCAGCATTGGGATTACAACTGTGCACAACACCTAGATTTTTTTAATGTGGGTCCTAAGTATCAAACTCAGGTCCTCATGCTTGCAAAGCAAACACTTTACTGATGGAACTATCTCCCCATCCCAAACAACAGAAGTTTTTCCTTCAGACCACTGTTCTACAAGAGGAGGATATAGCACTGACACAGCAGACCAAGCTCCCACCTTCCTCCTGGAGTTGCAGGCTGCTATTGGTACCTGTTAAATAGGCCAATGTTAACATTGGTCAAACCTTTGTATATATCACTTATGTCTGCAAGTAGATTGCACTTTGTCTTTTTTAAAGCAGAGATCTCTTTCCATACCCAGTTCTTTGAATAATGTGTTTGTAGAGCAGATAGGATGCCATTAACTCAGAACAGTTAGGAACAGTTTAGAAATGGAAGCACTGTCAAGTCGTACTAGCCATATCCTACTGGACTTCAAAGCTTTGCTATCTACTCTGGGTAGTAAGAAAAGTCCTCCCAGCAGGTGGGACCATGAAACTGCAACATCTTCTCAGGTCAGCAAACACCACAGCTGTAGGGAGACACTGCAGTATTAGAGGACATCGTTGCTCCATGGAGGATCTCAGTGGAGATGGGTCACCCATGTTCTCATCTCTCACCAACTCTGTAGCCTGGGTCTTCATTTAAAGAGAGATTGTGATGTTAGTGGTGAAATTGGAGCCCTCATACAGTGAAAGAGCACTTCATAAAACATGGATTATGTCATCCTCCTGTGACTCTGAGCAGAGCAAAGCCCTTGGTTGTCTGATAGTGGTAGAGGCAGCCCCTCTTATGAAGAACTTTTGGCCTTGGGAATGCTGTTTGGAGAAAACAGAGACTCAACCATTTGGAAAGTCCTATATTCTTGTTTAAATTTTTATCATATTTATTTATTTGCTTATGTATGTGTGCATGTGTATATACATGTATGTGTATATATGTGTGTGCGCATGTTTATGTGCATGTGTGTGCATGTCTGTGTGCCAAAATGTATGTGCATGGAGGTCAGAGGACAACTTGCAAAAGTTGATGCTCTTTTTACCACATGGATTCCAGGGATGAACTCAGGTAGTCAGGCTGGTGACAAGAATGTTTACCGACTGAGCCAACCTACCAACTCTGGGAAGCCCAACATTAACTTGACTTATTTGGCAGTTAACTATGATGTGTCATTTGTGGGGAAGAAAAGGTTCTAGGGAGAGCTAATGCCACCAACAAAAATAAATTTCCTAACTGCTTGATGATGCCTTAAAAGAGATTTTTTTTTCTAATTAAACAAAACTGAAAAAAAAATAACTATTCCTATAAAAAGTAATACAGTCACTCTGTGGGAAGGGACAATTCAGAGTTAATATATCCTGCAGAGTATAAAGGCTTCATCTGGATCCTAGACCAGGCTATTCTAAATATACCCACACTATCATCTAACCTCTGTCATATAAAGATGAAAATACCTTGAATAAACACCATCCAGCAGAATTTTCTTCTCTTTGGTTATCTAGAATATGTTTTCTGAAAATGAATCAAGAGATGGAAGTTACAAGTATAGCTTTTTAAGGCCAAATAATGCATTTAATGGGCAGTATTGGGAAGTGATTGTGTAAAAAGGATTTATTTTATTTTCTGTTTCAGTGTTATTTCATCCAGTTATGCTCCCGATGTTACCAGAGGACAACCTCCTTTTTCATTTCATCTGCCCTATAAGAACATATCCAAATTCACTTTAGCTAAAGCAACTTGGTTATATGCCAGCCTAATGTTGGGTGCTATAGGAAATATCCCAAAATAAGAATGATGAAAATTCTCTTTTGGGGGAGAAACTTACATAGTGCAGTCTGAAACAGCCAGGAAAAAGAAATGATGATGCCATCATTAAAAAACATTAAAACCAATCTCAAGTTATGAAAGTTGCCTAATCTTTGGGTTTCTGTTGTTGTTACTGTTGTTTTGAAATGGAGTCTCACTATCTTACAACTCATGGTGTCTACAGATAGCTCATGTTGACTTGAAACCTAGGATCCTCTAACTCCAGCTTTTTAAGTGCTGGGGTCATGTGCCACTGGCACCTGTACCACCAGCACTTCCACCAAGCTACTTACCTGTGTATTTCTATATTATTTTGCTGATTTACTTTCACTTCAAATGGTAGTGAATAGTTAAGTATATAAGACTATTTCAGAAGTTGTCACTTCTTTATTCCTGTCCCTTTAACATTTTGCCAACATCTGGCTACTGCACATAATATATTATACTATAATCACTTATTAAATTAATGTGTTATTTTTGCCTTTTCCCTAAGTAAATATTAGGTTCTTCTATTCTGGAGTCTATTTGTCTCTTTCATGATCATCTTTGCATAGCAAGGAAGAAAGTGTAAGTTTTTTTTTTCTGTACCTCTCTCTAGCATCATAGTTGAGACTCCTACCACCAAACACACTGATGATTTAAACAGACTCATAACAAGAGATGAGATTGAAGTAGTAATTAAAAGTCTTTCCACAAAGAGAAGCCCAGGACCAAATGGATTCACTGCTAAATTCTACAAAATGGTTAAAGAAGAACTAGGACCAGTAATTCTGACACTGTCCACAAAACAGAAAGGAAAGGAACACTACCAACTCTATGCTATGAAGACAGCACTACCGGGATACCAAAACTTTATCAGGGCACAACACAGAGTGAAAACTATACACCAATTTCCCTGATGAACATAAACATAAAAATTCCCAATAAAGTTCTGGAAAACTGAATTCAAGGACTCATTGAGCCAGCAGTAGTGGCACATGCCTTTAATCCTATCAAGTGGAAAATAGAGGGAGGAGGACCTTTGTGAGTTCCAGGACAGCATGGTCTACAGAGTCAGTTCCAGAACAACTAGGACTATATAGAGAAACTCTGTCTCAAAACAACAGCAACAACAACAAGGATATAAAGTTGACATTAAAAAAACACAATGGGAAAATCATATACCATGACCAAGTCGTATTTATTCCAAGGATACATTACAGGTTGGGTCATGAAACACAAATCATTAAGTGTAATCCATCTTAAATAAACTTAAGGATTGGAATCACATGATAATCTCAATTGATGCAGAAAAGGCCTTCAAGAAGTTAAATATTCCTTCTTGATATAAGACTTGAGGAAACCAGGAATAGGAGAAACAAGCCTTAACAAAGTATGACAAATCTATACCCAGCATTATACTGAATGAGAAAAACTAAGAACATTTCATGTACAATTTGAAATAAGAGTGCCCATTATCTATTATTTCTCTTGCAGTACACAAAGAATTTGCTAAAACAGGGAGACTGAGACTAGAAATAAACAGACATAATAAGAAAGGAAGAGGTCAAATTATTCTTACTTGCACATGACATAATCCTGTCCTTAAATAAGGAACCTTAAGTCTCTTCCAGAAAACTCTTATAATTTGTAAATACTTTCAGCAAACTAGCAAACTACAAAGCCAATATACTAAAATCAATAGCTTTCCTATATACCAATAGTGAACTGGCAGAGAATGGAATTAGGAAAACTATCCCATTCATAGTAGGTTCAAAAAATAATAAAGTACTTAGGATTGAACCTCATCAAGGAGGTAAAAGAACCTCTATGATAAAAACTTTTAAATACCAAAGAAAGAAATTGAAGAAGTCATTAGAAGATGAGAAGACTTCCATGCTTCTGCATTAGCACAATTGATAGTGTGAAAATGGCTATATTAACCAAAAGCACCCTACAGATTCAGTGCAATCTCCATCAAAATCACAATGATATCCATTACAGAGATAGAAAANATAAGCCTAGAACTCATGTGGAAACACAAAAAATAGCCAAAGCAATCCTAAGCAGAAAGAACAGTGCTAGAGGAATCACAATGCCTTCCTCAAATTGTACTATAGAACCACAGTGACAAAAATAGCATGATACCAGCACAAAAACAGATACACAGATCAGTAAAAATTAAGGGACCAGATATAAAGCCATGCAACTTACAGCATCTGATTTTTATAAGGATGCCAAAATGCACATTGGAGGAATAAAAGATCATGTAGTGCTGGAAAATTGAATAACAACATGTCGAAGAATCTAGATCCTTATCTCTCGCCTTGAACAAAACTCCAAATAGATCAAGGATTTCAACATAAATCTTTATTCTTGACAACTACTAGAAGAAAGGTGAGAAAGCCCTTCAATAGTTGATACAAGCAAGGACTTTCTGAATAGACTTTAGTAGCACAGGAAATAAAACCAGTAAGTGACAAATGGGATCTCACTAAATTAAAAAGCTTCTATACAGCAAAGTCAACCGTTAATCAAATGAAGAGGCAGCCCAGAGAATGGGAGAAAATCTTTGCCAGCCATATGTCTAACAGAGGATCAGTATCTTGAATATGCAAATAACTCAAAAAACTAAACCCCAGGAAAACAAGCTACAGAATTTTTTAAAAAATAGACTATGAAACTAAACAGAGACATCTCAAAATAAGCAAGCAAGCACTTTAAAAAGTGCTCAACTGGCTTCATCATCAGAGAAATGTAGGGTAAACTACATCAAGTTTCCACCTCATCCTAGTCAAAATGGCCATCAGAAATACATACCAAATGCTGGTGTGATGCACAGAAAGGGGAACCCTTATACACTGTTGGTAGGGGGCACAAATTAGTTCAACTACTATAGCAGCCAGTATGGAGGCTTCTCAAAAAAAAGCTAAACATAGACCCACCATGTGATTCAACTCCACCACTCTTGTACAAATGCCTGAAGCACTTCCTATCCGTTTACAGAGATACTTGCACATCTGTGTTTATTGCTGCCCTAGTCACATTAGCAAGGAATCAACCTAGACGTTTATCCACAGGTAAACGGATAATAAAAATGTGGTACATATATACAATGAAAAATGTAACTATTATATGAAATTGTTATGCTAATAGATGGATCTGACAATGATTAGGTGCATGCAGTAACTCAGATTCAGAAAGACAAATATTGTATGTTCTTTCTCCTGTATGTACCCTGTGTTTTGATTTTTATATGTTTATACATGTGGATGTGAGTCTGGGTTTATGTCATGAAGTTAGAAATGGATCATAAGAGGGGAGAAAGGTTTTGAGGAAGCAGGCAGAGCAATAAAACACGTGACAGGAAAACAGAATGGAGATTACTGGGGTGGAAGGAGACAAGCAAGGAGGCAAAAAGAAGAAAGGAGAGAACATCAACAAAAATTATGCATAAAATGCCACAATGAAACCCATTCCTTTGTGTATTACTTTAAAAACAAAAATTAGCTTCATTGGGGCTGGGAAGATTGCTCAGTGTGCAAAATGCTTGTCGTGCAAACATGAAGATCTGAGTTCAAATCCCTAGAGCTCATGTAAACTGAGACATGGTAGCCCATGTCTGTAATCCCAGCATTCCTATTGTAATATGGGAGTGAGAGACAAGAGAATCCCCAGAAGCTTATTGCCAGCTAGCCTGGTGTATGCAGCAGAGAAACAAAAAACAAATTTACCCTGTCTTAAACACAGTGAATGACAAACCTGAGGTTGCCCTCTAATCTCCATACATGTATCGTGGTACAGGAGTGTGTCAGTACACACACACACACACACACACACACACACACACACACACACACACACACACACACACACACACACAATTGATGAGAAAATCATTAAAATGTTTTTAATATAAATTTGATGTGACAAAATGATGGAGCCTTCAGAAATGAAGACCCGCAGGGACAGGAAACCCATGTATTTTATGCTTAGGTTTGAGTAAGTTTGAGGAGTGTGGACAGACATAAGCATGGCTGACCAATGGGACTGAATATGACAGAATGAAGTTAGAAGTAGGCGTGACAAGTCAAGAACTGCCTGTTCAGAGTCTTCTGGGTGACTTTGTATCTTAAGTCTTTTCATCCATTTGTGGGAAGGATCCACTGGTGACCTACTTTATGTGATGCTTCAGGACAGGACAGCAGGAGGAAGCCAGAACAGTCCCTACTTCTGTTATTTTGTCAAATGTTAAAGTGCCATAATTTGGGGATAACATGTCCTGTACCTCAACTGTATCCATGGAACCTATCACCTTACTAAGCATAAAGTGTCTCTGTATTTTATGGAACATATATTTCAAATGTCCCATTCAGTCCCTGCTTATCAAAAGTGTTCTGCCATAATTCAGTTCTCTTTTACTACAAGGATAGATTCAGAATGCAAAGCTCTTTTTTCCTACTTCTTAAACCTGGATTAGGTTTTTGAATAAGAACCTGCTGGTTTGTGTGTGTTGCATAGAATTATTATAGAATTACCCCTGACAATGTCTTCATAAATTCAAGACAGAATGTCTGTCCTGCATCCGTTTTACGCTTTCTTGTTCTTTTTTCCCTCCCCCATCACTCATTATCCCTTATGTATAAACATGGGAATCTTCACTTCTTCTCCTTCATATGGTTGCCTGAAACTTCTCTGCCTTTAGGAATACATTTGTATTCAGAGGCTATAATGGTAAATAATTTCAACAGAATGAAGCCCTTTAATCCTACTTTGTGTCTAAAAGACATACTCAACGCTATCTTTGACTATCTCATGAGAATCCAATTTCCTAAGGTTATGTGGCAGAGACTTGAGTGGAAATTTTAAAAACCTAAAGTTCAATGTGAAGTATCAAACAAAGCACAGATGATCCAGTCTGAGACTGATTTGTGTGGCCATAAACAGCAACAAAATCTTCCGTCGGCTCTTGGCATAATAACTATGATTGTGGTTTTAGCAAGGCAAGTATCTGTCCTCTGGCCCTGAGGGCTTGGGGGCTGTTTTTCCTCAACAGGATTTTTAGAGGTTACAGCAGTCCTCCCAGTAAAAGAAAGTGGAGCCTGATAGCAGATATCTGTGTAAGTGGCAGGTATCAAAACAGCAGGACACAATTTGGGAGAGATGCTGTTATGACTGAAAGCCCTGTGACTGAGGCACACAAGAATGGCATCTTGGTGGAACCCCAGTGTGCACAAATGGAGGAAGCTTTGAATTTCTAGCTGATCACTTCCTAGACCAAAATATCAAGGTCAAGTGCCTCTTTCCTCGACCATTCTATGGGCCACAAAGCATGAACACAGATAACTGGCTGGGATTCTTTCTGTGGGTAGATTAAAAGCATAATAAGATGGCTCAGTTCAGAAACATGAGAACCCAAGTTCAGATTCCCAGCACTCATATAAAAGGCCAGTGGCTGTGAGCACCTGTGATCCCACCATTGGGAAGATGGAAATGGGTAGATCAGGGAGCTCATTGGACAGTCCTTGTAGCCAATCAGGGAACTTCAAGTTCACTGACAGACCCTGTCTCAAAAAATAAAGTGGAGAACAACTGGGAAAGATACCTTATATTTACTTCTGACTTCCACATGCATGTGTAACACACATACACTTGCATTCACCTACACATGCACATACCCAGTGAACACACACACACACACACACACACACACACACACACACACCTGGAATAAATCAAACAACTTTATACTTCTGGACTGCTGCAGTTTCTAGTTCAGAGCTTATTCTAAAGTCATTCCATAACCAAGATACTCTGTAATTTTTTACAAGTATCCACACTATCTACTAGACTTTAAAAATAGTTTTTGGGAAACTGGACCAGTTTTCTTAAGTTTGTAGGAAGCATATTTGCAAAACTAGATGGCATCCTTAAAAACCTGCAAGTATTTTATCTGCCTCACACCTGGTGCTTATTAATCAGTTGTCATCTGTGTGTGTGTGTGTGTGTGTGTGTGTGTGTGTGTATGAATTGAAAATTCTCTGTGCTGAAGTGTGATAAGACGCTAATGCAGATACTTATTTGGGGGTCACTTGTGAAGTTACAGGTGAGACTATCTATCCTTAGTTTACAATAATCATAACAGGGATAATGCACTACAAGATGCCAGTGTTTATTCCAGAAAGTCTAGGGTGACTGAATAGACAGACAATATGTGCATTTATTAGCACCAACCTACTGGAATACTGACGTCTTTGGACAATCTGTAAACTATAAAAAGAAGGAAATTAAAATTCAGATAAAATAAATATTTGACAAAGATTAGGAAGATTAAATGATCATAAGACTACAATGTTTGCAGATACCATTGTTGCAACGTTTTTCTTTTCAAACAACCAAACTGTGCTTCTTCAGCAGTTTGAGTCCTCTGCGTAATTGCAGAAGAAAACTTGTCTCTACCATAAGTCTCATTCTAGAAACAACTGGGCACCTTAGCTTCCCTCTGGAAAAATTTTGTTTTTACTGTACCTGATCCAGTGTGTTACTCTTCTCTGCAAAGTGTCCTCATGGAAAGGACTTTGCTGCCCTCTAGTGTCACTGAAAATAGAGTACACAGAAAAACCAGCTTTAGCATCTGTGCATGAGAGGAGATGGGCAAGTCTACTTACAGGAAGGCCAGATATGTCAACATCCCTCCTTTCTCTTTAAGACGATTCTAAAGGCCTCCAGTGGCAAGCTGTCCTTCAATCTTATTGAAAGGTATATACAGATGTAAAGGAAGTTAAGGCCAGTTAGAAATGCCCAGACCCAAAATGAAGAACTCCATCAAGACATGGTGGTACACACCTGAAATTTCATCACTTAGGCTGAGACAGCAGGATTGCTAATTTGAAAGCAAACCAGGGTGAATAACATGAACCTGTGTTTAAAAAACAAAACAAGCCAGGTGGTGGTGGCGCATGCCTTTAATCCCAGCACTCGGGAGGCAGAGGCAGGCGGATCTCGTGAGTTCAAGGCCAGCCTAGGCTACCGAGTGAGTTCCAGGAAAGGTGCCAAAGCTACACAGAGAAACCCTGTCTCA
>LZPO01108225.1:34391-51524 GCA_001675575.1 Neotoma lepida | reverse complement strand
AAAAAAAAAAAACCACCTTGAGGGCTTGGGGTGTAGGTCAGTTAAGAGAGTACTTGCCTAGTTTGCATGAAGCTCTGGGTTTGATCCCCAGTGCCACATAAAACCAGGCGTGGCAGCCAGCACTCAGGAGGCTTCATTCAAACTCATCCAAATCCAAGGTCAGCCAGAGGAACAAGAAACCCTATCTCAAAGTAAATAGGTAAATAAAGTATTATCTAAGAGCTGTTTACAGGCTAAGATAAAAGGATTATTTTATTCATCTGTCCGTTTCCACTCTACTTCAAACAAAGTGGTAACAGAGGGTCGTAGCACCAATTTAGGAGCTCTAAAAATCAAGGGTGAGGGCAGTGGAGGTGACAAAGGAACTTTCTGCATTATATAGCCAGAGGGTCTTCTGAAGAGGTCAAGAAAGAAAGGAAGAAGTTGGACAGAAGGAAGAATAAGCATAAGAAAAGCACCTGCAAATCCTGAGACAGGCAACATAGGGCCATAGCAGGAAAAGCAGATCCCATTATTGATGGAGCACAGTGACTGCTCAAATTAGAGTGATGTTGGGGAGGGCAGCAAGGAACAGACTGTGTCCAATATAACTGTGAAGTGAGCCTCATATGCAAATTAGTACCCATTAAAAGTGGAAATAATATTAAATTAAATTTGATAATATATTTCATTTAATGTATTATGTCCAAAATAGTAATATTTAATGAAGCGTGATCCTAATTACTCTTAACAATAAAAACCTGGAGTCAGATATCGAGGGTGAAAGCTGAAAGATCAGAGAAGCAGAGCAGCAGCCACTAGAGACTTTATGAATCCTCAGACCAAATGGGGGCCGAGATCCTGTCTCCACTTGCCTTATATTTCTGTCTCCATTTCCCTAGGGCTGGGATTAAAGGCATGCACCACTACCAGGCTCTGTTTCTCTTTTAGTCTGGTTCAATTTCCTGTAGCCCAGGGTGGCCTTGAACTCCTGATCTTCCTGCTTCTTCCTCTTAAGTGCTGGGATTAAAGGTGTGTGCCACCACTGCCTGGCCTCTGTGGTTAGCTAGTGGCTAGCTCTGCCCTCTGATCTCCAGGCAAGCTTTATTTGTCAGAACACAAACAAAATATCACACAACAATTTAATATATAATCAAGGAGCTGAGAGATGGCTTAGAGGTTAAAAGCACTTGCTGCTCTTACAGAAGACCTGGGTTCAGTTCCTAGGACCCTCATGGTGGCTTAGAACCACCTGTAACTCCAGTTCCAGGGGATCCCATGCACTCTTCTCTCCTCCTTGGACAACTGAATGCGTGTGCTGCACATATATACGTATAGGCAAAGCACTCATATATAAAATAAAAATAAATATTTCCAAAAGGAAATTATGATTATGTAATCAGTATGAGATATAAGGAAACATTTAGCTCTCTTTTCTATACCAAATCTTTCAGATATNAAGTACTTTTACTCATAGCACACTACACTTGGAATTAGCCACTTGTCAAGTGTTCAATTTAGTCAAATATAGCTATGGTTACATTTAAAAAATTGTGTGATAGGTATATTTGAATATTTATATCTCTCCCAGTTTATGCCCACTTTATGATATGAACTTTGGAAGTGACTCCCAGTAGTGATCACCAAATGAATTTGGTAGGATTCACTGAAGAATAAATGGTCAGGAGGCCTAGCTGCCCATTAACCTAGGCAGTAAACTGGCCTCGCTTTTTATTTTACTTTTGGAAGGTGGTAGAATGAAATCAAACCTGATTATGGAAAGTCTAAATAAGATTAATTTAATCTGGAGCTCAGTTAGAAACCATTTATGGCCTGCTGAAAACAAAGAGCCTAAGGAAACACCTCCCCATCACACACACAGATACATACACACACACACACACACACACACACACACACACACACACACACACACACCTTCAGCTGCCCTTGCTTCAGTCAGCCCAGTTCTCCCCAAACTGTAGAGCACCATAGTTAGAGTTCTGCTTCTGAGCTGGACCTTGACTCTTAATTTGGCTCTTTCCCAGATAAACTTGACTAGTTTTTGCAGTGCTTGTTGTGATTATTGCATCAATATCGACGCTTAGGACAGCCCCCAGTGTCTGTCACAACAGCTCTTCATGTCAGACATCTATCTATGGCTGAAAATCTTGGCTATTCCTTCCTACCCATTCACTGTTTGGTGACAAGTCCCACAAGGCTTTCTTTACTATNGTTACCCCAGGAGCACTTGCATATCCTTCCACTTGGGCAGAGTCCTTAGCTTTTGTGTTTGGTGTTGAGTTTTAGAAAGCACAGGGTTGAACCCCGCTTGAAGACCTGTTGGATACCCATGGTGTCCCATACTTGCATTGCAAGGATTTAATCTAACATCATCCAGGACTTAAGAAAGGGAAGACAAATGATAAATGTTTCTCCTCCGCCCTAGGCAAGTGGTTCTGAAGTGTGTATTGTGTGATGTGTAGAAAGTCCAGATGTGTGCAAGCCTACCTACAAGGCTTGCTCCTCCTCTAAGTATTCCTTCCCCAAACAAACAAAATTAAAAACAAGCCCCTACAACTTCCCTCCTTCCTTGTGTCCCTCCTGCTGTCCTGTACCTCTTTTCTCTGTGATCACTTTCCCAACTGAACTATATGGAGCTGACCTTCAGGCCCAGCTCTGTTTACAGGATAGACGAGGGTGAAGGAGTTCAGTTTTGGAGTTTCATTTTGGGTGAAAATATTCTAATATTCTAAAACTGTTTATGGTAATAGTCACAAAACTATAAACATAAAAAATCATTGACTTCTAGACTTTGAATGGGTGAATTGCACAGTATAAAAATTACATCTCAGCAAAGCTGTTTCTAGGAGAAAGTGTATCCCATCAGGAGTACTGTGCCTCTAATTTTTTTAAACAGGAATTCATGTGACCTAAGCTGACCTTGAACTTGATGTTTAGCTAACGATTGATAAGTTTCTCCGCCGGCGCAGCAATCAGAGTTAGGCCAAGTTAGGGAAAGGCCAGGTTTAACAGGCAAACGTTCCCAGGTGATTCCCCAGCCCCACAGAGAGGAGATCAGGGCGGAGGAGATCAGGGCGAGAGGCGGGAGGAAAAAACACACTTAGTCTCCGGGATGCCTGCTTAAATAGGCCCAGGGAGTGGTCTTGGCCTCTCTGGGGAGGAGCCATGTTTGGCGGGCTCTGAAGGGGCAGGTTCAGCAGCTTGTGGCCCAGTGCCGGCCTGCTGCACCAGCTGCACACGGGCCAGGAGTCTGAGCTGCTCGAGGTGTGGGTGGTGCTGGGGGTGGAGCCTGAGCAGCACAGGAAGCTGTGTCCAGAAGACCCCCCGGGTAGAAAGCAGCTCCACCAGTCACCTGGCGACTGGGAACTGACTACTCAGAGCAGGACACCAGGGGCTGAGGTGGAACTCCTACCAAACAATGATAACCTTGAATTTCTGATCATCCTGCCTCTGCCACCCTAGTGGTAGGAGTAGATAGCACTCTTACTCATGGTTTATGTAGTACTGTGGATCAAACATGAGGCTTGGTCTTAGAACACACTCTACCAACTGAGCTATATCCCCAAACCTAGCCTCTAAATATAATGCATATATAGGAAGCCACTGCCAACTATTTATCAAATTCACAATCAGTAATTGTCCAAAACATAGTTTGTTTTACTCTCTGTGTTTGTGGGGTGCAAAATTTGGGGTTCCAAGAGGTGTCTCCTTTCAGATCATTGCTAATAGGCGCAGGATCACTGAGACCCATAGGGAGAAACCTGCTGCTAGTTCAGGAAACAGCCAGACTCTCCGGTCACCTAAAAAGAAAGCAGGAAGATCTTCTGCCCCTGAAAGTAGCACTAGATCATTTGAATGCCTGCCTGCCAGAGACATTGTTAAGAGTGATCATTAGGGAACCACACTGGAATGTCTCAATGATTTAGACAGCCACACTGCCTCCCAGTGCAAGTTCATCATTCTGAGTCCCAAAATCAAGGCAAAGAGATAAAGAAGTAAGAGTAATAAGTTAGTTTTACCCCGAGCTGAGGTGTTGACTGTTGTGAAGGTTCATGGTGGGAGCATGGTTTTGACATTGACAAATGGAGGCTGGGAATGAACCCAGGCACTGCGTGGGGGGAATCAAGCCAAAGGAAGACATCTTGTGTGGGCAGAGCATTAACTATCTGCTTCTACTAGCCCTATTCCTTCAGTGCCTCAATTAATTCCTCCCTAAACATCCGAGCGAGCTGAGTTGTGCACTTCTGCCTGTGACTTTGACTAAATGCGTGCTCAGGGATGCCCCTCAGTCCTAATATACCCATCCTTATGTTTTTCCATTTTACCCACAAATCTAGAGCCAGTGCACACAGCAGCACAGAAGGCCTCCTGTGGATCGTAAGCATCGGGACTTGACTTCCTCTCTGCCTCTCCCCACTTCTCCAGCTCACTGAAAATGATTCCAAGATCACAGATCACTTTCTCCCTACTCAATGAAGAAAAAGACTCTCTCGGGGAGGAAAGAGTGCCTTGCAAGTCGACATGACCAGAACAGAATACTAACATGGGGAAGACTTGGGAGAAAAGGGCTAGATACTGAAGAAAGATTTAAAGGCCAGCAAGGTGAGAGAAGTGAGCAGGACAGGGCTGTGGGTCCTTTCTATTCCTGAACTCAAAGGACGCAAGCAAAGGATTAAGCTGCCTGAAGGTCCTTTGCATTGTGCACCTGCCAAAATTTTGCCTGACATATTGCCCCAGGAGTGAACACGAGAGCAAAATACAATGCTTTTTATTTATTTATTTTAAATTACATTTATGTATTTGCACAGGTGTGTGTGTGTGTGTATATAAGAGAGAAAGAAAGAGAGAGAGAGAGATTGAGAGAGAGCCTGTGCCCATGCATACCTCAGTGTGGGGATCAGAGGATAACTTTTAGGAGTTAGTTCTCGCCATTCACCGTGTGGGTCTCTAGAACTGAACTCAGTACATCACACATGGCAAGCAACTTTACTTGCTGAGCCATCTCACTGACCCCAACATGCACCTTTACATTCTCCCTGGATGTGCCCACCAAGAGACCCTTAGTCCTGTCTTCAAAGCAACTGACAGTACAGTATATTCAGATGCATTCCATAGCAGGCCAAATACTGAGGAAGTGGCCTGGGGTCAGCTCCAGCCTGTCTGCTTCAGTCTGTCTTCTCCAGTGCCCACTTCCTCTTCTGTTGACACAGTTTTCAGTTCTCCAGCTCTCTTCTTTTGTTAGGTCTCAGGCCCCCATATGTGGTGATATTTTGTTTGTGCTCTAGCAAATAAAGCTTGCCTGGAGATCAGAGTGCAGAGCTAGCCACTAGAGGCCAGGCAGTGGTGGCACACACCTTTAATCTGAGCACTTGGGAGGAGGAAACAGGAAGTGATATGGCTGGGCAGAGAGAGGAAGTGATAAGGTGGGGTGGAGACAGGAGCTCAGCCCTTTCAGTCTGAGGATTCCTAGAGGTAAGAAGTCTTTCTAGTGCCTGGCTTCGCTGCTTATCTGATCTTTCAGCTTTCACCCTGATATCTGACTCCGGGTTTTTATTATTAAGACCAATTAGAATTCGCACTACACCCATATGTCTAGAAATAAGCTCAAGCTGAACTATCGGATTTCTGGTGGGTAGATAAAAACCAGCATTCCTCAGAAGCTTGTGAAACGGGCTTTCTATCAAGGAGTCCTACCCTAAACTACTAGTTCTCCTTATAACGCCCTTGATTACTCCGTTGTACTCTCTCACCACTCTGGAGCCATCTCTCTGTTCTCTGATCTCCACTACTCTCTTCTCTAACCCTGGAAGTGTTCAGTCTGTTTTTTTTTCTCTCTGCTCTAGACTCTTCCAAATGCCTCTGGATATTTTCTCTCTATTACCCACAATAAAAACCTTATCCCTGGGCCTGGAGAGATGGCTCAGTGGTTAAGTGCACTGGATGCTCTTCCAGAGGTCCTGAGTTTAATGCCCAGCAACCACATGGTGGCTCACAACCATCTACAATGGGATCTGATGTCCTTTTCTGGCATGCAGGCAGGCATACATGCAGCCAAAGCGCACACACACACACACACACACACACACACACACACACACACACACATATATATATATATATATATATATATCATAAAAACAAAACAAAACTATCCCCTAATGGAACAGACAGTTTCTTTACTTTGGTCCTTTGCACACACCTTTCACAACCTCCTCTTTTTGTCTAGTAAGAATTTGTATTTGTATTATAATGAAGAATAATGTCTCTTTAAGAGTAATCATTGTAATGCTGGGTTTGCAATATAATGGTTCATTTGTTATTGTTGTTTAGCATAATTCTTTATTGATTCTTTGGGAATTTCACATAATGCATCCCAATCCTTCTCACCTCCCAGTCCCTCCATATCCACCTGTCACCCCTGCAGCATGACCCCCAAAAAAACCCCAAAATTAATTAAAAGCACAACAAACAAAAACCCCACCTCACTCCATCTTTCCTACACCTCCTCATTCACACTAGTGGCATCGGGAGCTGTGGTGTGTCACGAAGTACACCCTTTTGTCCAATCAGCCCCACCCGCAAAATGTTCATTGCAATCAATCATTGGTCTGATTAAAGGCCTCTGGCACATCATCATCACTGGATCCTCACTGAAACTCCTCTGGGATAGCCTACTGTTGCCCCACTCATGGAGATCCTGTGGTTATTATTCCACAGAACCAGTCCCTTCTCACCCTCTAGCAGGTCAAAGATAGGGTAGATGTTAGAGTAGGCCAATCCAAGGCCCAGGATGTGGGTCTGAGTGGTAGCTGAGTTGGTCAGTCCCCCCTCAAGTGAGGGGCAGAGCCAGCTCTCCTAGGCCCATGCCATTGGGGCCAGCTCTCCTAAGTGTGTGTAGGTGGGAGAGAGAGGAGACAGCTCTCCCATGGGGGCAGGGCCAGTTATCCCAGGGCCAGTGAGGGGTGGGGCCAGCTCAGCACAGCCCTTGGATTTCAACACACATGGGTTCCATGACCCCTGTGGTAATACAGGCCATGAGCATCATAACAGACCCTAGCTGCAGCAGAAACTCAGACTCAGACATGGCCCATAGCAGCAGTCTAGGCCTGGATGACACCATGGCCCCATGTGGCAGCATGGGCCACCCAGATTGGCATAGCCCTGGTATCTGTATGACCCTTAGACACCAACATGGCTATAGGTTGCAGCCTAGACTCTGAGCATCTGTGTGGCCTTTGGTGGTACCATGGGCCATGGACTTAAACACACAACCTGGCTATGGTAGAACCACAGACCTAGACATGGTCCTCAATAGCAGCCTGGGCTCAGATGTCACCATGGCCTCAGATGGCAGCACAGATCACTCAGATTGGGATGGCCCCCATGGCAGTGTGACCCTCAGATACCAACATGGCCCCAGGTAGTGGCCTAGACTCCTGGCATCTACATGGACTTCAATGGTATCAGGAACAACAGACATCAATACAAACCCTAACTCCGGCAGGGCCATGGACCCAGACATGGCCCTCAGCTGCAGCCCAGCCCAGACAGCACCATGGCACCTTGTGGCAGTGAGGGCACTCAGATCTGCAATACGTTTTAATATGATAGACCCCAAAACTCAGGGTACTACCTTCTCGGGAGGAGGGGCCCCCAGAAACCCAGACTCCAGTCCAGTTGATGCAATGTGCAAGAGGATTTATTAAAAGAAAACAATTGTACAATTGGGCCTCCTTACTCCACAGAGCAAGAGAAGCCCCGAACTGAAATCACACACAGTTTTTAAAGGCAAAAATCACGAGATTATGGTTTTCATACAGATCTATTTTTGATTGGTTCGTGTCTAGGGACTTTCCACAAAGTTTGGCTTAATCGTAGGGTGGGTGCTCATCACCATGGAGACTAGGGTTGGGACATTCCAGAGCCAAACCACCTGAATGTCTTGTGACATCCCAGGTCAAGCCAAACCACCTGAATGTCTTGTGACATCCCAGGTCAAGCCAAACCACCTGAATGTCTTTGACATTCCAGTGGTCAAGCAATCGAGGTTATTCCCAAGAACTCTGGGGGGGAGGTTTCAGGCCTAAGGAAAGTTGGGGTCTTACAAATAGTGTGGCTTGAACACATGCTGGCCTATCTGTGCTCTGCACCATCTACAACAAAAAGTCCCAAGGAAAATCCAGGTGGGACAGTCCTCATCTCATGACATCTCACAGCCATCCTTCCTTCTATAACTTGAAAATGTAGTAGGTACCTGAGTGACTGCTTCCACAGCTTGAATGTGCAGTATAAGTCAACTAACTGCAGGATAGTCCTATAATTGCCCAAACTAAGACTTTTCTTTGTTCCCCCTTCCCTGTTTCTTCCTAGAAGGAAACATAAGAGCACAGAGAAGGAAAAACAATGCCTCATTTTCCCCTTCGTGACACAACTTTCCTTCTTTTACCTATCTATACACAAGTTTCACAAACTAAACAAGACATGAAACTGCTGGTAAAATGGCTGATGGTTAGTACTGTTGGCTGCTAAACTAGTAAGCCCTTCAATTTCAGTGGTCAAGTCCATGTCCCTTCCCCCAGCTGACTGAAGCATTCTATTGAAACATTTAAAACATTTGAAACATCCCAATTAAAACACTCTTCAGATCTGAAAGAAGGAAAGGAAGGAGGTAGAATATCCTTGTGGAAAAGCAGGAAGGAATGTACTAGTGTGAGGCAGCCTGGTCCCAAACTGCCCTGAAAGCAAAGCATGAAATAGAAATTTCTTTATCAAACAATACAAGTGGGCTGACCTTTGGTCAAATGTCACTTTCTAGCTTTGACAAGAGAATTTGCATGAAAAAGAAGTATTCTGGACACTGTGGACATGAGAAGTTAAATCCCAACAACCTAGAAAGAGCCAGAGGTCAAGCTGCCTAAACAGACAGGCAGATACTCCCTTCCACTGCACACTTGGGAGGCTTCAGAAGCTCCTGGAGGCTTTAAGGAGGAAAGGGGTAGTTTGTGCCCAGCCTTACCCCACATCTTTCTATTGTTTCAGACCTGGCTCTGAGCTCCCACATAGGTAAGTGATTGAGGTGCAGGTGAGCAAAAACAGAATGAACATCTTCAAGCATCTAATTTGCTAAACATATCACTTCCTCCTAAGTTCAGCCTTCAGAATGCCATCAGCAGACCAACAGCAGAACTGGTTTGTAAGGAGACCTTCAGCACAAAGCCTAGGTGAATGCCGACTCAGGGTGGTTAGGAGGACACATCACAGCCTGGTTATTTTCCCTGGAGTTGAAGTACACACTTAAAGACAATGTTTTTACACCTAGGAGACACTGAACACGGGTTTGTGGAGTGGAAGAAACTGTTCACAGTATGGAGTGATTTGAGAAGAGTAAAGCAAGTAGTGTTTGACATTGTTCTTCTACCAGAGAGCTTTACTGGGTATGATCCTTCTCTAACTTGCAGAGGCAACACAAGATTATACTTGAGGAAGTAGACTTTGGGACCTATAGTTTGGTGCAAATCCCTGATAAACCATACCAATTCCTTCACCTTTTAACTGTTAATGTCTCACTAACTTCAGTTTCTATCTCTTTAAATTAAGAAAACTGCATCTGTGCCATAAGATAATCGTTATGAAGAATTTAGATGTAGGAGGTGTTTGGTAAAGGACAAAGGACAATTGGGTTTTTTGGTTTTATGAGTGATTGCACAGGAAAACAAATGCCGTCTTTAGCACATCATCTTCTGGGCCATGTCTTTGTTTGCATTTGTGTGTATTCTATCAGACTTAACACAAAGGAGTCTTCCTTTGACTTGCGTTCCTACTGGCACTGACCTTAGCTTGTGAGTCTGGCTATGACTGTCAGACAACTGCATGTCGTCTTATAAGGTGATGTCTCTCTGTGAAGAGGCCTGTGCCAGTCCAAGAGAAGAGTCATGTCAAGGTCAATACCCTCTTTGTCAATAAGCAAGAGCTAAAGTAACTAGCTCCTGACTGTTGGTTTATCTGTGCCACCAACTTTCATATGCAAAGCTCTCAGCTCCTTTCATATTCAGTCCAAAAGACATAAGATGCCTTAAAAGAATCTTTCAATGTGTAATAACTGGTTTCTTCAAACAGCCTTAGGCTTTTTTTTTCTTCTCTATATCTACTAAATATAAGAAGTCAGACAGGAAGAAAGCAAGGAAATGGAACCTGAAATTACTGTTAGAAATCTAGGCCTGCAGTGCTCCCTGAAATATTTATTTCATTACTTATCCTTGGAAGCTTGTTAGTCTAGTGTCTTGAAAGTAAGCAATCCATAATTTAAGAGTCCAGATGAGGTGATCTTCCAAAGGCCAGCATCGGTCATAGAGGAATAGGAAAGGCACTCGAATGTGCTTCCTTGATTTTAAACCAAGAGAGTGAAAAACCTTGCTAGCTGGTCTGCTTCCAACAGTCCTGACCTTCTGTTATTATACTTTTATTGAACATTGAAGATGTCACAGAACAAGAGCTTTATAGGCATTGCAGAGATCCTCAGAGTAACTGTATTATTGATGAGCATTTAAAAATTAGTCACAGCTAGAAAATTCATAGAAACATCCTTATGTGCAATAACTAATTACTCTGATCTTACCTCCTATATATTTATCCAAGCATGTTAGTACATGCCTGTAACCCTAACATCCAGGAGGCTGAGGCAAAAGAAGTCTAAATATAGGTCCAGCCTGGGCTACATACTAAAACCTTGTCTCACCCAAATAAAGAAAAATATGGAAATGGTATAGCAATGTATAAAAAAAATGAAATACTGTCTTGATAAAGTAATTCTGGATCAGTTATGGTAAAGAAAGCATAAACATTCTCTATTAGCTAGCTTCCTATTTATTTTTGCCCCATGGTTTCAGAAGATTTAGTTTATTGTTATTAGTCCCCACTCCCTGAAGTTTCTACAACTTCCCCCAAATACTACTAGTAACTGGGGACCAATCCCTCAACACATGAACCCTTTGGACAATGGTTCTCAACATGTGGGTCACAAACTCTATGAGGTCAAATGACCCTTTCACAGGGGTCACATATCAGATATCCTACATAATGGTAGATTTATAACAGTAGCAAAATTACAGTTATGAAGTAGTAACAAAAATAATTTTATAGTTGGGGGTCACCACAACATGAAGAACTGTATTAGGGTCACAGCATTAGGAAGGTTGAGAATCACTACCTTTGGAGAAAGACGTTTTGTATCCAAATAATAATCTCTAACAAGAGGGAAGCAAACTGAATTGTATACCATCAATACATTTGACATGTCTGCCAAAGGTTTTTGTTTGTTATTATTTGCTTGGGTGGGTGCATGTATGTGTGTGTGTGTGTGTGTGTGCGCGTGTGTGTGTGCGTGTGTGTGTGCGTGTGTGTGTGTGTGTGCGTGTGTGCATGTGTGTGCATGCATGTTTAGCAGCTTTGTTGAGATATCATTTACACACTAAAAAGCTTACCCTTGGAAGGTAGCTTTCAAAATGTTCATAGAGTTTTGCCACTAGCACCACCATCTAATCTTAGAACACTTTGTTACCTTACAGAAACTTGTTTCCAAGACTCTCTTACCTGTTATGGCCCCCTTGCATTTTCATGAAAATTTAAAAGCCATGTTGTCCATTTCTGAAAAAGCAGCATCTGGGGTCTTTACACAACTAGTCAAATTTGTACATCTGGGAAATGTTACCATCCTAACAATGATAAGATATCCATGAACATGGAACATATTTCCAAGTTTTAAGGAGTCCTGCTATCTCAGCTTTTCAACATAGCGGAGGTACCCAGGAGAGTCACACTTACCCCGCCAACTCTGGGGTCTATGCTGCCATCGGGGTAGCATGCAGCTGGCCCATAAACTGTTTTTGTCTGTATGAGTAAAGGCTAAATCCACTATGAAGTGTGCTGCACAGCTTGGAGACAGCTCTGTGTATCGCGGCAGGAATTCGCCATTCTGCAGGTCAAGCCCACACACTGTAAACCTGCCATGCTGTAGTTAAAGTCCATATACCAGGGCTTCTCTGTATCATGGCCTGCATGAGACATGAAGTAGAAAGCTGTTTTTGGCTCCATTTTAGAATCTCTTATTAAATTATCTCAGGTTTTAGATGGAAACTCTTGCCACCACATATGGGCATCATTTGTAGGAGACTGTTTGGTCCATCCCACCCTGCTCCCGTGGTCGCTTAGACTCAAGGAAACACACAGAGGCTTATATTATTTACAAACTTATGGCCTAATGGCTCAGGCTTCTCATTAACTAGCTCTTACATCTTGAATTAACCTATTTCTATAAATCAATACTTTGCCACGTGGCTCTTGGCTTACCCGTACCTTTACATCTTACTTCTGGCAGCGGCTAGCAGCATCTGCTCAGCTCTGCTTTCTTCTCCTCTCACTCTAGTTAGAATGTCCTGCCTAACCTTTTCTGTCTCACCATTGGCCAAACAGCTTTATTTATGAACCAATCAGAGCAACCCATATTCACAGTATACAGAACGACATCCCCATCATATGCCAATCTGCCAGCCCCATGGACAGCCATGTTTTCCAGAAAATGTAGCTACAGATATCAAGCTTTTCTACACTCTGATGAGTTTGTATGTCTATGAATCTAAAAGTCATTGAGTATATTGGGGGAAAGATATGAATTATAACCTTTAAACCCCCCCCCCAAAAAAACCCCAAAAAAACAAAACAAAACAAAGCCACATTAAAACATGACCTCTGAGTAAATGCACTTTTATATCCCCAAATGATATTTTTCTCCCCTCTGTATTAGTTGCTTTTGTGTTGTTGTGACCAAATTCCTGCAGGAAAAACAAACATTATTCTCTCCTCCCCCCCACCCATGCTTATGCAAGCAATCCTAATAAAACTCACTGGCTCATAAGAAGATAACAAAGACACAAAAGTAAAAAGGGACTTGCTGGAAGGAGGGAGAGTTTCAATGGAAGAGGGTGAGGATGAAAGAGGGGAATGGGTGATGAAAATGGTCAATAGTCAAGACATGCGTCTATGAAATCGCTAAAGAATAATTTTTTAAATAAAATAAATCAATACTCCTTGNGTGGTGGGGGCAGGAAGATCAGGAGTTCAAAGCCAGCCTGGGCTCCTTAAGACTCTGTTTCAATGAGTAAATCAATAAAATAAATAATACTCAGAGGATCATATATTTAGGAGTTGAAGACAAGTCTAAAAATGGCCAATAACCTCACAATCCAGAAATCTTCCTGAGGATAATTCGATGTGTTTCCTTCTTGCACTGTATTGTGTGCATATCATACTATGTGTGGGCAGGATATGCATTTGACTTTGTGTTCTGGTCCTTGCTTATTTTTCATTATTCCTAAGCCTTTCCCCACCTTTCTTTCTTGTCTTGATAGCAATCCTCTTAGGTAATCTTTATTCTCTGCAAGTGGATGCTCCACACCTGACTTCCCCTCTTCCCTATGCGTTCTTTGGTTGTTTCTATCTCCTGGTTATTATAAAAATGTAACAATGAGTATTTTTGTATATATAGTTTTTCTCAGTATGAGGATTGTTTCCTCGGAGTAGACATTAGAGCACAAGGTGTTGCTACTGCGTCAGAAGTCGTGCAAATTTTCTGACAATGAGCACTGTCAACTTTCCTTCTGTGAACTTTTCTGTCTTATCCTTTCGGGTGAAATACATTCTCTTAAGCACCCTGTAGCCAAGCAGCCTCCCCACAAATATCATTCCCAGAGGATTTTCTAAAGATAACACCTGTGCAAATTCACCCCAAACCTTCTCGCAAAGCTGTCCATGTGCCTCGGGGGATGAGAGGATGAGAGCAAGCGTGGAATTACTTATGAAGCGGTGAATTGCATTATTGAGTGTCCAATTTCCAGCTCTTTTTTAATAGGGTCTTTACAAGAACTATATTACAGAGAAGCCCATCCATTAACAGAGCAATGAAGGTACCTGGCACCAGGAACCAGAACGAATAGGAAAGAATAACCATAAGCAGACAGCACATCAGGCTGTCATTACAAAGAGTTTGTTCTTGTGAGCCTGGCGATATCACATCATGGCAGTCTTTCTACTGTTTCTTGACTGAGCACTTAAATTATTAGAGTGCAAATTTATTTCCTGGCATCTATTATTTTAAGAGCTCTGTAATTGTGTGTGGGGGGGATGTTGTTTGTGCAAAGTCTCTGTAGACTTTGAAACTCACCTTTGGCAAATACCTACCCTATCCCCAGCCAAGAGTTTTCTATGAACTTTTATAATGGAGAGTTTTGTAGTTGATCTGTGCCCCATCTGACCATACATATCATCTGAGCATCCCACAGGCTCTCCTAAGGCTAAGAAGCTGTTTTTGTAGTTATTTCAGCACAGAAGTGAGCCTAAGGACCAGTTCTAGGTGGTCCACTGAAAACAAATGGTGGTGTCACATGGAACAACTGGCATATTTTGTAACGTAACTCTCAGGGGGAGAAGCTTAAGGCAGATCACCAACTGGCATAGCATTTTGATTTCTGACAGGTGTATTAATCACAACACTTCACTTCCACACACTCACACCCTCACTTCACTCTAGTGTGCATAATGGATATGATTAGTTCACAGTTCACATTGGTGAGTCTCTAGTGTGGANTCAGTTTTCATTGACAAATTTCTTGAGCTGTCACAGTCTCATATGTCTTTAAAACTCCATCCAGGAGATTCTAAATTTCTATCATAAATGTGTAGAAACTTGCCCTTTGTCACACTCTTTCCCTTATAGTGTGTGAGCCTCACAANCTGTGTGTTTCTCATTACCATAGCTTTTGGGAAAGGATTCTGTGATTTATCCATGAGTTACCTCTGGACCTGAGGTATCCTGTCTGTCCTTCGTATTTTCAGGGTCCACTCTGCTTCTGTATTTTTAAATGTGTTCATGCGATTCTTCTTCATCAGTTCTGTGGTTTCATTCCCTGAAAACTTTTGTAATATCAACCTTCAAACAGAAACACACTCAAGCTCAAATACCACAACAGTAAACTATTATAGAAATAACTTTCATAACGCCTCAAGTTATTTCTCATTAGTTTATTCAGCATCTATCTTTATGTGTTCATGTGGGGGGCACACATGTATGTGTGGGCATGTACACATACATGTGTATGTCAAAGGTAGAGAAAAAACTCAGGTGTCATTCCTTAGGCACTATCAGCCTTAAAAAAAAAAAAAAGACAGGATTTCTGTGGTAGTTTGAATGTAATTGGCCCCCATAAGCTCATGGGGAATGGCACTATTAGGAGTTATGGCTTTGTTGGAATAGGTGTGGCCTTGTAGGAAATGTATTACTGTNGGGGTGGGCTTTGAGGTCTCATATATGCTCAAGTCATGCCCAGTGTCTCAGTCTACTTCCTGTTGCCTGTGGATCAAGANGAACTCTCAACTCCTTCTCCAGCACCATGTTTGTCTGCATGCCTCCATTTCCTGCCATGATGATAATGGACTAAACCTCTGAAGCTGTAAGTCAGCCAATGAAATGTTTTCCTTTATAAGAGTTGCCATGGTCATGGTGTCTCTTCACAGCAATAGAAACTCTAAGACAGTTTCTCATTAGCCTGAAATACAACAAATGGGCTAGGCTAGCCGGGCAGTGTCCCTGGGGATCTGCCCATCTCCACCTCTCCTGTGCCAGGATTGCAAGCACTTATCACTGTGTCCAGCTTTTCTCTTTTCTTTTTCTTCTTTCTTTCTTTTTTTCCTAACTATCTTTTCTTTTTTGATACAGCTCTAGGGAAAGAACTCAGGTGCTTGTAAGGCAAACACTTTACCAAGTGAGTCATCACTCCAGTTCCTGCCAATAATCTCAACAATTTATTGAGTAACTACTATGTTCCTGCACTATGCTGAGCCAATGTTGTCTTTGTTCTATTATATAACTTGCAATCTAGTGAAGATACCAGAAGAGCACATTGCAAGACTCTCAGTGCTCTGAAAGAGAAGGCTTGAGTGCAAAAAGGGTATAAGATACAATTTGGCCACAGGAAGCATTTCTGAGCTCTGAGAAAGTGACATCGTGCTGGGAATGAATGATAGACAGGGTCACTTGCATGGATTGGGGAGGAGAGAGACAATCAGTGAAAGGAACAGCATGTGTAAGTTTTAGCCAAAATGTTTCATCCAAAACTCTGAACAAAGCTAACGTGGGTGATGTACATGGAAGAAGACCCAGGTGTGGTGACCAATGAGCTCCACGAGTCAGGATATATTAATATTTGTCTTNGTCTTAGGAGATGTTACATTCATTTTAATTATTACCATCTTAGAGCAGTGAATNCTTATAATACGTAACTATTAGAATAATTAGCTAAGCTATTGATTTTATATGCTCCAACTGCAAGTTCTGTATGAAAACTCAAGTGAACTAAAACAATCACAGGTGTTACTTGTTGCTTGCACNTGATCTTACTTGAATTTGATATTGAAAATATTTTAATGTCCCCACAAATATTTTTAGATTCTNTATTTGCTGCACCTCATCACTGGTTGGTATGNACCACAGTGTTTTCATACTTAGCTAAGTAAATGCTTGCAGAATGGTAAGAAAAAGAGTGGATTTGGNGCCATTATGTGAAGAAGTCATGAAGAGTACTATGCTCTGTTATGCACCCATACAATAGAAGAAAAAGTAAGTGNGGCTATGAGCATGGCTTCCAATAGAAATAGGTTTCCTTCTGCCAGACCCTGTCTGCTTCCACTGACTTCTGCATTCTTNAAACACTCTTCCTCTTCACATTCCCTGCGGTGCTNTTAGCTTGGTCAGGTGTTGGCCAGGGTCATCAGAGTGGCAGTACACCCATCTGTTTCAAAGCTGTCTCCTGCCATCGGGATCTGAGACCATGAAACATCAAACAGATTGCAATAGATCCTCCCCTCTTGGGTGTAGATAATTGTTTCCCCAGAGTGATGAGAGGCTGTTGAATACCTTGGCCCAAAAAAACCTGTGACTCTAGTTAAGCCTGCTTCAGTTCTGCAAACCTGTATGAAAAGGTTTCTATGGGTAAGATATTGCCCTCTGCAAGCTGAGTGACACAAAGATGAATGTGCTGTAATTCCATGCACAAACAGAACTCTAATTCAAAGCAGATGGCA
>LZPO01108224.1:33087-47812 GCA_001675575.1 Neotoma lepida | reverse complement strand
ATTCACTTTATCTTATTTTTAATTAAAATACCATTATGAAAATTTCTGTATTCTTTGTGAAGAGACACCATAACCTAGCAAACTTCTGGAAGACAGAGTTTATTGGGGGTACACAGGTTCAGAGAGTAAGTCTGTGTGCTTGACCATCATTGCTGGGAGAATGGCAGCAGGCAGGCAGGCAGGGGAGCTTACAGGCTAACATCCATCTTGAGACAACAACTCCACNGGGAGCTGATTGGGGGTCAACATCGGGAATGGTGTTGGCTTGTTACCTCAAAGCCTTCCTAAAGGGATTTACCTCCTCCAACCAGGCTACACCTCCTTGAGCCACCCTGGGACCACTCTTACTCAAACCACCAAAATGCAGAATAGTATTACATGAAAAGCATNCTGCTTCAGGACTNCCAGNTCAACCCCAGGTATAATCACTCCCCCAACTTTAGTGTTTATATTTCCATAATATTATACACATATGTAAATGCTTATACTCATCACCTGATTTATCAGTCTTAGATAATCTCTACTGAATCTTAATCAAGAAAGATGGATTTATCACTCATATCCTTCCTTCTATTCTGCAGATTCTTGTATAGATTATTATTTTTGGATCTTCAGTTGGGGTTTCTATCTTTTCTATAAATTGATTTTGTCTCTTCCTACTTTTAGCTCATTTACTTATATATTATCAGGATTTAAATATTTAAATTATCTTCTAAACTAAATTTAAATAGTCAAAATCTCAAAACCAATAAACATGTACAACATTATGATCGAGGAAGTATTATTCACTGTGGAATCCACTATAGCACTTGACCTTTGAGAAGGGTCTAGTCTTCAGAACTGAGCAGCTTTTCAAATAGGAGTCAAGNATTCTGTNATTTTCCTCCCTGTCCCTGTCCCCACTTCCTCCTCCTTTTTTGTCCTCTCCCTTCTTTCTCTTTTCTTATCCTCTCTGTCTTTCTCTTGTCTCCTCTTAAAAATTCTGTTTTACTTCACTTGGAATTTAAATCTTGGCTTTTAAATATTAAATACATTTTCTACTTTTCCTAGAGTTTCTAATAGTTTGCTTAATGCTTGTTGGTGCAAAAAGATACATCCCTTCTTTACCACGTCTTCCTGTTAAAAATACAGCTTTATGCAATGGAATCTATTCTCATCTTGAGAACATTATTTTTGGGTCTGCACACCTGCTATCCTGGAATGTTTTTTTATGATTGCTGAGTTAGTTTCAGTTTCTTGGATCCTTATACACCCTTTTGGGGGCAATATTTTGTGTAATTGTCTCAAAAGACACTGGCTTGTTTCTCTATATTTCTGAATCTTCGTTTTGCCATTCNATTTAGTATGTGATTGAAAACTAAGGTTTGGGTGGGTGAAAATATAAAGCCTTGAGGTAATTATTTGGAGGACCCATGTACCCCGCCCATATCATCTGATGTTGTTTATGAGCTGTATGATGCTGTCTGATCTTTTCATTTTGTAACAGGTTTTCTTTTCTCTTTTGAATATATTAAACTATCTTTGTCTCATATTTGACATTTTTATAAGGCTATGTAATATAGTTCTGTTTGACACTTATGAGTCTCTGGAGTCCACTGTAATTCCCTCTAGGTAGATTTGTATATTAAAACAGTTTCTTTCTTTGTTCATCTTGTTCTCAGTCCCTTGAATTCTTACTTGATACTTCAGAATCTGAAGTGTCCCCATCTCTATTCACTTTTGTAAAATATTTTAAACCTTCTTATCTATTTTTTGTACAATTTGTGAAATTGTTCTAACTTAACCTTTCAGCCTTTCTAATTAATTAGGCTAAAAGTTTAAATTTTTAATCTTATTTCTCACATTTCTCATCTTTTAAAATGTGTGAAGTATCCCCTTGATTCTGAGGATACTAACTGGGTATTTTCCCTTCCTTTGGAGTTAGTTTTTAATATCCTCTCATCTTCCTATGCTTTAATAAAATAATTTGATGACAATAAGACAACTAAAGGAGATCAAAGGGATACAAATTGGAAAGGAAGAAGTCAAAGTATCACTATTTGCAGATGATATGATGGTATATATAAGTGACCCCAAACATTCTACCAGGGAGCTCCTACAGCTGATAAACACCTTCAGTAATGTGGCAGGATACAAGATTATCTCAAAAAAAAATCAGTAGCCCTCCTATATACAAATGTAAACAGACTGAGAAAGAAATCAGAGAAACAACACTCTTCACAATAGCCACAAATAATATAAAATACCTTGATGAAATTCTAACTAAGCAAGTGAAAGATCTGTATGACAAGAACTTCAAGTCTTTGAAGACAGAAATTGGAGAAGATATCAGAAGATGGAAAGATCTCCTATGCTCATGAATTAGTAGGATTAATATAGTAAAAATGGCCATTTTACCAAAAGCAATCTATAGATTTAATGCGATTCCCACTAAAATCCCAACACAATTCTTTGAAAGAACAATACTCAACTTCATNTGAAANAACAACAACAACAACAACAACAAAAACCCAGGATAGCTAAAACAATCCTGTACAATAAAAGAACCACTGGAGGTATCACCATTCCAGATTTCAAGCCCTACTACAGGGCTGTCGTGATAAAAACTGTGTGGTATTGGCATAAAAAGAGATATATGAAAAAAAAAGAGACACGTGGATCAGTGGATTCAAATCAAAGATCCAGATGTAAATCCACACACCTATGAACACCTGATTTTTGTCAAAGATTATACAATGGAATTATGCAACGGAAAAAAGAAAGCATCTTCAACATTCAGTGCTGATATAACTGGATGTTGGCATGTAGAACAATACAATAGATAGATCCATCTCTATCACCCTGCACAAAGCTCAAGTCCAAGTGGATCAAAGNCCTCAACGTAAATCCAGATATACTGACCCTGATAGAAGAGAAAGNGGGAAACAGCCTTGAATGCATTGACACAGAAGACAACTTCCTGGACGGAACACTAGTAGTGCAGGCACTAAGATCGACAATTAATAAATGGGACCTCATGAAACTGAAAAGCTTTTGTAAGGCAAAGGACACTGTCAAAAGGACAAAACAGCAGCCTAAAGAATGGGAAAATATCTTCACCAACCCCACATCTGACAGAGGGCTGATCTCCAAAATATATAAAGAACTCAAGAAACTAGACAGCAAACAAAAAACAAACAAACAAACAAACAAACAAAAACAATAATACAATTAAAAATGGGGTACAGATCTAAACAGAGATTTCTCAACAGAAGAATCTCAGATGGCTGAGAAACAAAGAATTGTTCAGCAACTTTAGCCAACAGGGAAATGCTAATCAAAATGACTCAAGATCCATCTTNTACCTGTNAGAATGGCTAAGATAAAAAACACTGATGACAGCTTATGCTGGAGAGGATGTGGAGGTAGGGGAGCACTTCTCCACTGTTGGTGGGAGTTCAAACTTGTACAGCCACTTTGGAAATCAGTAAGGCAGTTTCTCAGAAAATTGTGAGTCAATCTACCTCAAGACCCAGCTATACCACTCTTGGGCATATACCCTAAGGATGACCAATCATACCTCAAGGATACTTGCTCAGCTCTGTTCATAGCAGCCTTATTTGTAATAGCCAGAACCTGGAAACAGAGAAATGGATGAAGAAAATGTGGTACATCTAGACAAAGTAGTATTACTCACCTGTTAAAAACAATGACATCATGAACTTTGCAGGCAAATGGATGGAGCTAGAAAAAAAAATCACCCTGAATTAGATAACCCAGACCCAGAAAGACACACATGGTATGTACTCATGCATAAGTGGATATTAGCTGTAAAATAAAGGATAATCATGCTATAATATACAGACCCAGAGAGGCTAGGTACATGTAGGACAAAAGGGGGATGCTCAGATCTCCCAGCAAAGAGGAAATAGAAAAGATTTTGTGGGTAGACTGGAGGGTGGGTAAGGATGAGAACATGAGGGATCAGGTAGAGGAGGAATGGAGGGACAGAGTGCTGAAAGAAATTACTGGAAAGGGGGGCATTTCAGGGTGAAGTGGAAACCTGGTGCAAAGGAAACTCCCAGGAATCTGACTCTAGCTAAGACTCCTAGCAATAACAGATATGTAGCCTGAACTGGCTATCTCCTGTGATCAGATTGGTGGTTACCCTAATTGTCATCAGAGAGCCTTCAGCCAGTAACTGATGGAAACAGATGCAGAGATCTACAGCTTAGCATCAGGCAGAGCTCAGTGAATCCTGCTGAAGAGNGGGAGNAANGANTGTAGGAGCCAGAGGGGTCAAGGACATCACAAGAAAACCCACAGAGTCAACNANCCTGGGCTCATAGTGGCNNACAGATACTGAACGGAAAACCAGGGAGCCTGCATGGGACTGACCTAGGCCCTCTACATATATGTTATAGTTGTATATCTTGGTCTTCTTGTGGGGCTCCTAACAGTGGGAACAGGGGTTGTCTTTTACTCTGTTACCTGCTTTTGGGACCCTATTCCTCATATTAGGTTGCCTTGCCCAGCCTTAATATATGGGGAGGTGCTCATATGACATCAGTCCGCATACAAAATGATATTTTCAAAGTTGAATTAATTGATATTTGTCTAAATACTAATAAATGGAGATGTTTTCACTGGAAGTAGTTAGAAGATTAATAAAAATAAACTGGACAGAGACTCTAATAATTTTACATAGGTAATTAATAAATAACTTCAAGTAGAGGATTTTCTTTTATTTAAAGCTATCTTTTATTTGTGTGTGTGTGTGTGTGTGTGTGTGTGTGTGTGTGTGTGTGTGTGTGTGTGTGTTTTAAATTACCCTTATTCTTTCATTGGGCTTGTTTGTAGTATTCCACTTACCAAAGGACTTGAATTCGGTTCCCCCTCCCCCACATCAGGCAGTTCCCAGCTGCCTCTAACTCTAGCTCCAGGGTATCTGACACCATCTTCTGACCTCTGTCCACTGCATTGATACACACTTACACGTACACACACATACATTCACTCAACATAGACACAAACAAATTTAACTGTTGAGAACTATGCAGTTTTTCTTATGGGCCAGTCTCTATGTGTTAATTGGCATTTTTCTCTTTCAGATTTCAATATACTTTCTTTGCTCTGTATGTCCAGTGTTTTGACTACAGTATAATTTGGGAAAGTTCTTCTGGGCATGTCTGTTAGGTGTTTTAAATGCCTCCTGGAGCTAGATGGGTGTCTGCTTCCCTAGACTTGGACATTTTCTGCTCTGGTTCTATTGAAACTGCTTTAGTGTAAAATTCTCCTTTGCCCATGATTTATGAATTTGGTGTATTCATAGTGTCCCAAGAATCCCAAGTATTTTTCTTCTACTTCTTAATTTTTATCTTTGTCATGTCTGAATGTTCCAGTTTCTCTACTGGAGAAATCTTCAAGCCTTTGTACTCAGTCCTCCTTGTGATCCATTCTATTGAGGAGTGTTTCCATGGAACTCTGTCATTTCCATTATTTCAGGTGTTCAATTTCCTTATTGACTTCCACATTCCTATAGTGTATTCACTATTTCTTCCAGCTGTTTTNTGTTGGGGGGGCACTTCTGGAGACCAGAAAAGGGCATCAGATTCCCTGATCTGAGATAACAGGCAGTTGCTGGATGTGGCTGCCCCAAACAGAGATTTGCATAGATGGGGAAGTAAGAAACTAGACTGAATAGAAAGAGGGTAAAATGATTAGATTAAAGACAGGTAGGTGGAAAAGAGGGGAGTGTGAATGTGTCCTGGGTAAAGGACAGTCACGAAGGAAGCTGAGATTGTACTTTTAATAGATCACTTCCTATTAATCTTGGTGGTGTAATGAGACACTTCTGTAGGTCATTGTTATCTCTATGCTCCGTGAAAACAGCAAACTCACTGATCAATAATCAAATTCTCCATCCTCCCCATCATCCAAATTGGTGTCATGTTTACCATGTTTCTAATTCTCCTTGAAGGCCCTAGTGACACCATTTTCCTTGAACCCATCTTCTGTTTGCACAGTACACACGTGGAAGCTCTACACATTATATTATTATTATTATTATTATTATTATTATTATTATTATTATTATTTACAGGGTCTCTCATTGAACCTGGAGCTTACCATTTTGGATATATCAGCTAGTCAATAAGGCCCCAGGAACCACCTGTCTTTGTGTCCCCCCCAGTGCTGGGTGTGTATATGTGGGTGCTCAGGATCCAAATGCAGCTCCTCATACTTGTGCAGTAAGCATTTTACTCATTGAGCAATCTCCTTTGGTCTATCTGTTCATGCTTTCTTCAGCTTTTCCTGTGAGGACAGTGAAAACTATGGAAGTCCCTTCACCAATCTTAAGAATTACTACAAGTATTCTATCTTTTTATTTATTCTTTTAGCATTCTGTCTTGATTATCAAAGTTTTGCTGTTTTTGCATTTGAAAAATTAATAGATTTGTTCATTAAAGTTTATGGATCCCTGGTAGAAGGATAGCACAAGAGACAAGAGAGGGTGAATGAATATTTATTAAATTTTTAAAACTGTTCTTAACAATATCAACAGGATTCTGAAAACAAGATAGTTTCATAGTAAATATTTAACATGAAAATAATAAGAATGATTAAGCACATATATGTATATATATACTTGGCATACAGCCAAGTCTTGCATATGGAGTATCTGTCATAGCAATTGTGTGAGGCAAGTACCTTCAACATTTATTTTTCATCAGCTTAAAGCTGAGGCTTTGTTATTTATAGCTGTAGAATTGTGAATCCAAGATTTGACCAATTTTTAAAGTAATATACTCCTTCCCTACCCTCATGGATAGTTTGTAAATGGGTATAGGGATGAATAACTACATTGGTCAGGTGCTATGGAATTATTACCAAATGATTTTATAAAATAGCATCCACCTTAAAGTAATAACATTAATGTTCTGTTTTTGTGTGCANTTGTTATTTATTCAGTACTGGCTGGCTGAATTTGGGCCGTTAACTGTTACTCTGCATGTAGTAGAGAAATGCTTCGTTATCTTATTCCATAAATTACTCAACATAATTAAATGTGACAATTTAACTTTCTGTAATATTTGGTCCTAGATTAGAAAGATGATTCCTACTCAAAATTCATGGTGTATTCTGGAACTTTTAAAAACTCACAGCTGTGGGAAACTTTGGAGGTGTATTTCCACACAAAAGGAGCAGTTGGACTTTGAATGTATGCTCATTTAAATATTTCCTACTGCAGGTTGTTTCCGCGGACATGTTTTAGCTATTGAGTCATGCTCCTAAAATGTCAAGCACAATTATCAGAGTTAGCAATGACTGGAAAAACTTTCTATATATTTTCCCTAGGAAAAAAAGTATTTTTCTGCTTCATTTGAGCTCAACAGCCAGCAGCTTTTGGGTTCCCTAGCTGTCCTCTGCCTCTACCCAGCCAGACACTGGTGGTGTTGCCAGCTCTACAAGGTTAATCCAAGGAAGGGAAGTTCACACCCATTTTAGAACTCCTTGATCACTCTGCATTCTTCTAAAACAATTCAGCCTTGAATCTCCTTGAAGGATCCTCAGTCTTAGAATGGCTGGAGGCTGTCTAGAGCCTCAGTTTCATTAAAACTATTTTCTAGACTAAAAGGAACCCCGATTTATACCCATGTCTCTGTCTTAGTTTGTTTCAGCTTATTTATTTTTGAACTGCAGGCTATTATAGGATTTTCACTTGATGATTTTATCCGGTGGTTATCTTTACTGAGTAATAATTTGTAGGCTTGGTGATTTCTGGTTGTTAAAGTACATCCACCTCTCCTATTTTGCCTTATGTGCTCCGTGAGCTGAAAGAAATGTGATTAGACGAGAAACGACTGCCTGAAGAAGTATGGGACTGTCTGATAACTTAAGTGGCTGCGGAGGTATCAGAGCATCAGCCCAGAGCGTCTGACTGAGTACCCACATCTTGATACAAGCCCCTGTTGCTCATCTAAGCCATCTCAACTGAGCACTTTCTGTGGATTCATCCCTTACTTTAATTTGAGTTTCTGAGACTGTGTATTGTCAATCCTCGACTTTTGCTGGAATAATATTGAACCCTGTGATTCGTTTTGACTTCTGGGGCACACTGATTCCAGCAGTTACTAGAAGTATTCTGGGCCATAAAGGCAATGTCTTAATGATTTAAGACAAGAATCCTTTATTCCTAAAATAACTCTCTCTCTAATGTGATCAGCGGGCTCAATTTCAGTTTGACAGAGTTTCAAAATAGAACTTCATGAGGGAAAACTGTAATTAGACATTCACNGGTAATATTCTATGTTTTGAAGTGGAATGTTAATGAAGAGGAGTATTGATTTTATTTTAGTTTCATTACCACTACATTTGGTGTTATACCTGCTTCAGGTGGCAATGCAGATTGTAAACCCTTTTGTTATTTTTCCTTTTCTTCTTGTTCTGTTGTGAATAAAGACATAGAATTGGGCTAGGGAAATGATCCTTTTGGTAAAGTGCTTGCCACAGAAACATGAGGACCTGAGTTCAGTCCCTAGGATCCATGTAAAAATCCAGACATAGCAGCATGTACCTTTTATCTTACTGCCGGGTAAGTAGAGGCAGAGGCTCATCAGAGCTCAATGGCTAGCCAGTCCAGCCAAATCTGTGAGTTCCGGATTCAGTGAGAGACACTGTCTTAAAAAATATGGTGGAGCATGAAAGAGAAAGACAGCCAGTGTTGACATCTGGCTCCTGTATGTATGCACACGTGTGCATACATATATACTACACAACAGGTATAACATAAGATGTAGATTGTAGAGCGAATCTTAAACGGTCTTATTAATTGAAAACACCAGGCCAGGTATTGAGGTAAATTCTGAATGATCAGAGAGACAGAACAAGCCACAGCCAACCTCACCTTGCCAACTCCTCAGCTGATCTTGTTTCCTCAGACTGCAGGCTTCTGAGTCCTCTCCCNAATGAATCTCAGCTCAACTGCTGCTCAAAGCCTGAAAGCTTAAGAGGCCTTCTAGCTTTTGGTTTCCACACCTTATATACCTTTCTGCTTCCTGCCACTACTTTCTGGGATTAAAGGCATGTGTCTTTCTCAAGCAAAGACATGAGATCTCAGGTGCTGGAATTAAAGGTGTGTGCCACCATGCCTGGCTGTTTCCAGTGTGGCCTTGAACTCACAGAGATCTGGATGGATCTCTGCCTCGGGAATGCTAGGATTAAAGGCATGTGCTACCACTGCCTAACNTCTATGTTTAATCTAGTGGCTGTTCTGTTCTCTGACCCCAAATAAGTTTTATTAGGGTACACAATATTTTGGGGGACATAATATAATCACCACAGTAGATGTTTCTGTGATCTGCAGCAGACATGGTATTAAATGTAATATACCAGTTTTCAGTACCCAAATACAGTCCTTAACAAAATTCTCTGAGTGNGTAGTTGTAAAAGTCATCTCACCTTCTTGATTCCAAAGGCTTTCTCTCTNTCCNGTAAACTAAAGATGTCCCTGTAGTTAAGAATCAAGTCACACATATCAGAAACATCACCAGTCCAGTCATTCACTCCCAAATTATTATATTCCCCTTTAAAGGCTTCTTCAAATTCTTCCTCAAGTCAAACATTGGGTATTAAGGATTTCTATTTTGTGGGAGACAGCTGTTGTCAGTAGACCCCTCCTGGCTGAATTAAAAAAGTGAAGGAAATAGCTTGAGTACTGATCCTTGATGGCTACAGAAATGAGCATGGGACACAGCCCTGTTCTTTTTCTGTTACCAAATGTTGTGGATAATAACAATCATTTTGATAACCTTCATTTTCTTGGGAAATGATTGAATAGAAAACATAAGCTTGGAAATTACAGACTGCTGTGTCTGAGCCTGGGGGAACCTTGTGTACAAGTTGATGTTTCTCCCACCTTTGCTGTTGTCTGATCTGGCTTCACTTTTGGTGAGAGACACTGACCTGAGATGTGTTGANTTTTATGAGGCTCCCACCCCTGTGTCAGTGACCCTGAGAGACTTGAATGTCTGAGTTATTCTGTGGATGGATTTCACTTAGCTCCCGTGTCTCAGAAGAAATTGCCGTGAGTGCTTAGGCGTGCTTTCCAGCTCCCTTCCCAGTCCTAATATCATAGCTGTGCGTTATCTCCCATCCCTTCAAGTGAAAATGCATTGCAAGGCACATCTGTTTTCTGAGCCCAGACGGACTTTGCTGTGGGTTCCATTGCTCTTTCCATGGACACATCATAAAAATCTTTCCTTCTGAAGGCAATACTGACCCATGCTACAGTGCAGATGAATTTCAAGTATATTATGCTGAACAAAATAAGTCAAGCATAAAAGACAAAGTTATATGATTTCACTTACTGATACACTTTGAGTGGTCAGTTTTATGGAGACAGAGGNCTGACAATATACCTCAATGGTAGGGCTCTTGCATTGCATGCACGAAACCCAAGGTTCAATCATCATTACCATTCCATAGAGTAAAAGGAAATTGTTCATTTAAATTTTAGGCCGAGGAGATGGCTCAGTGCATAAAAAGGCTGAACAGCCTGACAACCTGAGTTGGGTCCCCAGGGCCCACATAAAGCAGTCGTCTCAAATGGGAGGCCGAGGAAGGAGGCTCTCCAGCTACTCTGGCCAAACAGTGGCAAAGACACAAGGTAGAAAGGCATACACTGAAATCTGTAGGCTATACTCTAGCCTCTACATTTCTGCCCAGGCATGTGTGTACCTGTACCCATAAACACAAGCACACACATGTGCACTCACACATCACACACATGCACAACACACACACAACACACACACTTCAAGGAGATTGATGGTTGCCAGGGGCTGGATGGGAGGAAGAAAATGGGGAGTTGTTCTTTAATGTACTCTAAGTTCTGGAAATGGGCAGTAGTGATGCCTATAGAGGCCCACCACTAACTCCAGCCTGGGAAGGCAGAGACTAGGAAAAGGGGCCAGGGAGACTAGTTATGTAGGTGAGCTTTGGGTCTGAATGAGAGACCCAGCCTCATTGAATAAAGTGGTTGAGTGACTGAGGATGGTTCTGCCACCAATTTCTATAGCCCCATGTGCACGTGTATNTGTGAACATGTGCCACACCCAATGTGTGCCCTCCATATGCAAACACACATGTATACTGTACACACGTGGAAATGAGTAAAAGATAAAATTATATTACACATGTTTTACTGCATTTAGAAATACTTTCACAAAGTCTCCCATGATGCTTACATTTTTTTTTTCCTAACTAGATAGTGCCGTCTTTTCTAGATATTAACTATAAAACCCTCACTTGGGCCCTCAAATGCACATGTTGTACTTTTTTCCATCTCCCGTACCTTAGCCTGTGAGTTTCAGTGATTTTCGCCCTGAATATATTTCTGTTGTGCTCCCATTCTTTGCCATCGTGTCCCAGGATCAGGATGTCATTCTCTTTACTTTGAACCCTGTGAACCACTGAGAAAAGCATTTTACTAATTTCCAGCCAACNCTTCCAAGCTCTCTTCTTCATTTTCTGACTGCTGTCTAACTGTTCTTGTTGCCTTTGGGCTGCCATTCTCATCTTTGGGGTCTCCTTGAAAAGATTATGTCTTGAAGAAGGCCTGTTTAACCATCTGTTTACATGTTAAGCTTTTTGAAATTTTAAGTAGCATGTAGTATCTNTATGTATTTATGGGGTGCAATATNATAGCTTTATATATGTAGTGTATTCATCAAGTCANGATACTCAGCATCTACACCACCTCAAAATTTATCATTTCTACATGTTCAGACTCTTTGGTTTGAAANATGTTAAAACTGTTGTTGACTGTGATAATCCTCAACCACAGTACCCACTGACCAATGAATGAATAAAAATGTGGTATATGNCCATGATGAAATATTGTTCAACCNTAACAGAGAAATCCTTCTATTTGTAGCAATGTGGATGGATAGGACTGGAGGCCCTCATGTTAAGTGAAATAAGCCAGGCACCAAAAGAAAAGACAAATACCACATTTTCCCTGAATTATGCAAGCTAAAAAGACTGAGCTCTGATAAGAGGTTAAATAACACAGAAATCTATTTTAATATCTCCTTAGTCCCCCACTTTCACTTATCCTGATCTTATTTCTCTATATTCTGTAACTCTTTCATGANNTATTACCCACTTTATTGGGTTATGCACATTACACATGGTACTGGGTTTTATAAGGACTTTATCATATAATTATTTAATGGGCTTTGAATACTCCCCATATGCCCTAAACTTTCTCACCCCTTATTCCTGTTAATCTCCTTTGTTCTTCTAGACAGCTTTGATCATGTCACATGTACGTAGCTATTGTGTATTCTATGCTCATTTACACAACCATTTTTGCCAATTTTTGTTTTTTTTTAATCAGTTATTGACTCTCTTTTACAGGAGAATGCCAGCTCCATGAGATATAGCTATAGGTCCACCATTGTGGCACACAGTAGAGAACATGGTAGACATCCAGTGAATAAATGAACTAAACTATATATCTGTTCTACTTCCCCGATTTTCACAGTTCACAATAATTTCTTTCAATCTATCACAAGTTCATAGAGATATTGTGAAACCACTTGTCTGAGGATACCATGAATTGTAGCTTGAATGGATGATATTTTCTCTATGGGATACTAATAATTGATAATAAAGATGAGGCATTGTGCTTTAAAAGAAATAGTTAGGGTTAGCTAGTCTCCACCACTGAAGGCTTTGTCTGTTTCCTGAAAGTCTTNACTGTGAAGTAAGTATAACNNTACTTGTCCCACTCAC
The DNA here is from genome assembly GCA_001675575.1 of Neotoma lepida. NCBI lineage: Eukaryota > Metazoa > Chordata > Mammalia > Rodentia > Cricetidae > Neotoma > Neotoma lepida. The sequence continues at coordinate 35,032 of LZPO01108224.1, read as the reverse complement.
CTCTGCAATGGTTGTAAAGGCCCTGCTTTCTCCTTATGATCGCTAGAATTTGTTAACATGTGCAACGTGTTTTCTTACTCATGCCTCTTATCAACTGGAGTGATNATCTAAGTTTTACAATAACTGATTTAAAAGTTGGAGGCTTATCTTCAACTTCCCACAGTGAAGGACCATGGTTCAGCTCAGAAGGACCAGTTGCTGTGTGTTGGCTTTGGTACAATTCCACCTCGTCACAGATCAGGGGCAGAAAATGTTTCCAACATTCCAAAATGTTAGAAAATCAGACCCCTGCATCATTATGAATTTTAACCATGGTAAGTTTTCACTGTATAAATATGCTACATTTTCTTCCACATTAATGGATCAAGCATCTGGATGGGATAAAAAACACAAACACATACACTGCACATTATTTTTTGGCTAGTAGCTGCTCAACCCAAGATGTATGTCTTGCTATAATTAGGAGATGGAGGAAATGAAGGTGCCTGAAACCATCTAGCTTTCTGAATTTAAACCCATCTTTTTCCTGCTTACCTCCGGTGAACATGCTTTTTTGGTCATGGGAGAGTATTTATCATGTATTTATTCTCATGTACAGACTCCATCTGCTCTCCTCAAATTGAGTGGATGTGCTAAAAAAGTACAGGGTAGTTTTAAGTAAAGTTATATATTGTCTTTATGTGCTTGTGTATAAACAGGTATGAGTATATACTTGTAAATGTATGTTTAATGAATACATTTATTTGTACATGTAATGCATGTATATATGTATGCATATAGTATGTACATCTACACATAAATATATACATTTATGTGTGGCATATGCATACACACACACACACACACACACACACACACACACACACACACACACACACAGCAGTGAGCCAGCGAGCCCTTTTCCTTGAATCATTGTCTTTCATGAACAAGTGAAAACAGACTATGAAAATGGAAGGAGGAAGGGAAGTGTCTCAGATAATACAAGTTTCTTCAGCCACAGTTCATGCTCTAGGGAAAGTGGAGCTCTTGGGATTTCATCAGTACTCTCTTCTCCTCTTCTCTCTACTGCGAGAATTCTAGAGGAAGCTGCATTTGTGATTGAACAAGTCCTGAACCTGCCTCTGCTTTGCTGTGTCCTCCTGAGCCGAACAGCACACAGATACACACTTACGCTTGGGCTGCACGTTATTAGGCACTGTTTGTTCCATAGCTGGAGCTCGGAAGTTTGATAGGATTCAAAGTCTAGATGTCTTTCCACGAAGGAGACCTTAGTTTTGTGGGCACAAAACACCAAGGACTTAAAAACATATCTAAAAATATCTCTTTCTACAAAGACATTTGCAAATGTATGTAAATTACATGCATCAGGTGACTCTCTGGGCAAGTGTGTAANACACTTCTCAGAGGGAAGCTGTGCTTTTCCCCCTTGCTCCTGAATGTTCCTCCAAATACCTTTGTCTAATTGGACTCTCTGGTCATTAAGTCCTTTTCCTCTCTTCCAGGTCTGTGTGTGAATGCTCACAACTCTCACTGTATCTTCTTCACCCTTATTCATAATGGGTCCACGTACCGTTTTTTATGTTATTATCTTTTGTGTTCCAAGTTGATGGCTCCATGATGATGTTAGGCATATTGGGTCAGGGTGGTGATGGAAGACGTCACAGTATGATTAATAGTTTCTGTGGCACAATTTTCTGCAGGAACTGTTTCTGGCACCAGCCGCCCTAGCTGTGGATCAGACCTGATTTACTGAGGTTGCAGCTCCATGTCCCCCACCTATCCAGTCCCAACGATGCTCTGGAGGCATCCTAGCCCCAAGCTTTGGGTTGGAAGTTGTCATGTATTAGCAGTTTGCAGGTGAAAGTATACTTTTGAGTTCGTTTGCCTGTAGAAAACGTCTCCACTATCTTATGCACTTGCCTGAATTCTGTTATCTTGTAGCAAC
>LZPO01108223.1:41776-65466 GCA_001675575.1 Neotoma lepida | reverse complement strand
ACATATTTGAAACTGAAGACATCAGATATCAACAGACCCACAGCTAGGAGTGGGGACTCATGAGCCCCTCACTCTTTGCTCTATACTGGAATGTTGACTAGTTTATCCCATGCAAGTCTTACGCAGTCAACCATTGCTGTTATGAATTCATGATTGCAATGGTCCTGTCATGTTCATAATACACAATTTTATCATGGCCTTCACTGACCTCTCNATCTTTTGTCATTCATTATAGCTTAATACTCTACATATATATTGTCTACACTGTGACTAATTATTAGTTTCTACATTAAATGTCATCCACTGTACAAAGAAACTTCTCTGATGAGTTCTAAGAGATGCACCAACCTATAGGTACAGAGGTAAGAATTTAGGAAGAAGTGTGATACTATATCTATTTAGCAAAATAATAGTAGTAGGTTNATCCTGGGACTCTGTGTTATGGTTTCTATTGCTTTGAAAAGACACCATAATCACAGCTACACTTACAAAGGAAAACATTTAATTGTAGTGGGTCACTTACACTTTGAGAGGTTTAATCCATTATCATCTTGGCGGGACATGGTGGCGTGCAGGCAGACATGGTGCTAGAACTGAGAGTTTTTACATCTTGATATGCAGGCAATAGAAAGTTCAAAGTATGTTTTGAGATTCATGCAGTCTCTTAACTGAAATCTTCTATAAAATTAAAATCAAAAAGAAGATCACATACTTCCAACACATAATGGCACAAGATACTCTGNATCTCCATGTCTTTAGTGAGTCTTTTTCTGTCTCATCAGCCAGCTCCCAAATCATGAGACTTGTTATTAATTGTGAAATCTCAGTCAATAGCTTAGGCTTGTTCCTAACTAGTTCTCATAACTTATATTAACTTACCTCTTTTAATTTATATTCTTTTATGTGGCTTGGTTGCCCTTACTCTGTACTCTCCATCTTATTTAATCTCTGACTGGCTGGTGACTCCTCCCTTCTCTTTCCCAGCATCCCCTGTGCCTGGAAATCCTGCCTAGTTATTGGTCATTCAGCTTTTTATTAAAGCAATCAGAGTGATATATTCAGTGTACAAAAAGATTATTCCACAACATTTCTCCCTTTTGTGTAAACAAAAAGGAAAGTTTTTTATCTCCAATAGAGTTAAGTTATATACAATAAGAACAATTATCAAGTAAGAATTATATTCATAATGTCCAGTCCATTTCTATTTGGCAAAGTTGGNGAAATCACTCTGTTATCTAACGTCTCTTGAGGAATTTAAAGTTTTATACCTAAACAATTTTTTATTATAACTTGCATTACCATCTTAAAATTATATTTTTAGACCTCAAAACATTTTTTAAATAAAGAATTTAAGTTCTAATGTCTCTCAACCTTATAACATTTACATATATAAGTTAACAAAAACAATAATAGGTCCAGCCTTTACTGTTTGCTCCCAGGGTCCACGGAGGAGTCTAACAACCAGCTGAGGATTCTAATCTGAGGGACATCAAATGAATCTAAGCACACTGAGTTCTTTAGTCCATTCACTTTATTCTTCTAAGTAAATTCTATCTACACAGTTTTTTTCTGTTCTCATACTTAGCTTCTCTCAGTCCCTTCTGCTCTCAGTCCCTTCTGCTGTTCTCTCATCTCTATCTAGTTCTTTCCATCTCCATCCTCATCTTTGTTCTTCTAAATCTGTCTCTTATACACATCTAGATGTGTATAAGAGACAGGTATATAAGGTGTGGAAACCAGAAGCTAGAAGGCCTCTTAAGCTTTCAGGCCTTGAGCAGCAGTTCAGCTGAGATTCATTCGGGAGAGGACTCAGAAGCCTGCAGTCTGAGGAAACAAGATCAGCTGAGGAGTTGGCAAGGTGAGGTTGGCTGTGGCTTGTTCTGTCTCTCTGATCATTCAGAATTTACCTAAATACCTGGCCTGGTGTTTTCAATTAATAAGACTGTTTAAGATTCGCTCTACACTCATCTCTATCTAGTTCTTTCCATCTGTGTCCTCATCTTTGTTCTTCTCAATCAATTCTCCAAGTGCTCTGAGGGAACCAGTATATATACACAAGCACTAACTCTTTGACAAAGCAATGTGAGGCTTGAAGTTTCAGGGTCACAGAGAGAGGTGATAAGGATCCACACATAAAGCAGTAATTGTCAGCTTCCAATTACAACCCAAAAGGGGAGTGACTAAAGGGAAGTTCTCTGGTAAGGTCAACTAAATGCTAAGATCAATTAGGGAATGTATGTGTTCAAACTATAATCTTGAAATGGCTANGTAGAATGTTAGGGGTCAATAAGTCACTAAAAAGTAAACTGTCTTTAGCGCAGCTTTTCCNNCTCNTCCNNGCTGCAGCTCCTTTCTGGTAGGGAGGGGGACATATGCTAGGTGGCTAAGCAACCTATGTTAGAGCATGTAGCATTTGGTTAGTAAAAGCACTTTCACTTAGAGTAATTGCTGAGGAGAAAATCTAGGAATAGCACCTGGCTGAGGAAGAATTAAACTTAATTTTCACAAGAAATGAAGCTTGGCACCTATCATCCACCTGGCCGTGTCAGAAATTGTTGGGCCTTGTAAGGCCCAGGCGTGAGGCCCAGTGTAACTTCCTGAGCCTGGTGACCTGTCTTTGGGCCATGACTTCCACTTGTGAGTGACTCAGGACAGCCCNACCCCAAACCACCGCTACCTAGCTACCGCTATCAGGGAAAATATTGGCCCTCAACCCTTACCCCATCTCACATCAACTCAAGGCTCCTTCCCTTTCACTCCATCCTATATAAGTCCTTGCCTGATGCAATAAAATGAGATCCTGCTTTGACAAGACTCCCGGCTCAGAGTACTTCTTTCCGGGAAATAGAGGAGGTCTGGGCCATCAACACTCACCATCCCCCTCAACCCCAGGAAGAGACTGGCTGNACNGGTCCTTCCTCAGTCCTACCTGCTGGCAAACCCAGCAGGAAATCTTCTTTGGTCAGTGAGAAATAACTATCTTATCTCAGTAACCAGTAAGTGGCTAAAACATCATCCCAGGAATGTGAGCAGTAAATCTCTTAAGTTAGTGTCTTGTGTAAATAACCTGGGGTGAGGGTAAGGAGTTGAGGATTTAATTGCTAGTGGTTATTTTCTCTTATNTGTAAGTGAGATGAGCTAATGTTTATCTGCATTTGTCCTTGNATAAAAAGGTATCTTAGCTGAAATTCTTTTGTCTAGAGAATTGCTCTGGCCAGATTTATGTTAATTAAAAAATAAATGCAGCTGGGGACAGTTATCCAATTACCCCAAATGTACAGGGAAAGTTGTGCCCAACATTGAGATGCAATTGTGAGATTACATGTACACATAACNTGAAAATGCACGGTAAATGGGGAGAATCACGGCTGTTACTGCACAAGAAGTTTATGACAAGAAACAGCAAGTTCATTCAAAAGGTAGTAACTCCATAATGCCTTGTATGATGGTTTCCTCTAACAGAACACGTAGTTCTGATAGGTTGACCTTCAGAACCCTAGTTGTCACTGCTACATACTCCCACAGATGTTGTTACCAGTGGCTCTCAAAAATAAGTATATATTTTTGAATTTGGTAACAAGAAAAACTGTAAAGCTATAACTATCTAGTCTTTAATCCCCATCAGAGACCCAAGAAGGATAAAATATTGCCTGAGTAAACAGGAAGTGCAGAGCAAGCAACTTCTAAAACTATGAAATGACAGAGACATCTGGCAGCATGGACAGTTACCCCATAATTTTTTTGGTAATGTCAAGATATCCATCTTCAGCCTACAGGCCTAGAACATCTGACAGACATTTTTGTAAAGCAGGAATTTTGAAAGATTGTCCCACCTTGTTTAGGTAAAATTCAGCAGTCACTTTCCTGTGTATCCTGCATCCTTCTTTGGCCTAAAAGCCTAGAATATCTGACAGACTTTTCTATGACACAGGAATTTTGAAGAACTGTTCCACCTTATCTTGACANAGTTCAATAGTCCTTTTTTCTTTGTTCCTGCTTGTCCAGTTTGTGCAGCATACTGTTAGCAGTCAAGACAAGAGCAGTTTCTCGCCCAAATGGCTAGTTTTGCCACATTGAAAGGAAATTCTATATGGCATTTCTTTGATGGCCATCATCTCTGAAGTAAATTGGTGTTGCCAGGAGCAGACATGTCTCATTGTCCTGAAAAGCTCTATGTTAACACTGCATTTTAATTGACATATTCTGTGGGTCTATGAAATGTTTGAAGACCATCTATCTAAAGTATGTTTCTGTTTGAGCTTGAAAACATACCTAACATGACTACTGTGAAAATATTGTGTACCCTAATAAAACTTATCTGAGGTCAGAGAAGAGAAAAGCCACTAGATAGACATAGAGGCCAAAAAATGGTGGCACACACACCTTTAATCCTAGCATTCTGGAGGCAGAGATCCATCCAGATCTCTGTGAGTTCAAGGCCACGCTGGAAACAAAGCCAGGCATGGTGGTACACACCTTTAATCCCAGGACTTGAGATCAATGTCTTGCTTGGGAAAGATACATGCCTTTAATCCCAGGAAGTAATGGCAGGAAGCAGAAAGATATATAAGGTGTGAGAACCTGAAACTGGAGGTCTCTTAAGCTTTCAGAGCAGCAGTTCAGTTGAGATTTATTCGGGTAAGGACTCAGAAGCCTGCAGTCNGAGGAAACAAGATGAGCTGAGGAGTTGGTGAGGAGAGGTTGGCTGTGGCTTGTTCTGTCTCTCTGATCTTCCAGCATTCACCTCAATATCTATCTATGGGTTATTTTAATNAATAAGATTTTTTAAGATTCATCTCACAGACTACAAGTTTGATTATCATGCATGACTACTAACCTGCATTTCTTTATTATCCTAAATAGTTTATACTAATAACTTTCAAGGACTAGAAATTTACATTACATTGTTAAATGAGCTGTATAGGTACAATACCTTGAACAAGAGTAGAAACATATATATAGTATGGTCTAACAAAAATAACCTTAAATTTGTATAAATATACAAAAATCCATAGCAATGTAAAATATTTGAGACTAGTAGTTGTTCCAAAGTAGACTCAACAATCCACTCTTTTATCTCATCATTTTTGTACTATATCCCCCATTTTTCTCTTCAGGAAGAGATCCTTGATTCTAATGGTTTTTAGCTTTTTTTTTCTGACCATGACTAATAATAATTTGCAATTCCCCTAAGTGATGACAAACATCACTAACTTACCAAACACCCAAAAACTATCCACGCCACCTCTTGGGAATGTGGGCATCATGTTTGCTAGACTGCTTCCTGTTGTCTGGTGTGACATCTTTAGTGGACTCTGAAAAAACTATGATAATGATCAAGTCCTGAGGAAGCTAGCTGTTGTTCAGTCTTTGTGTGATGGGATAATGCAAGGCTTATCTAAAGTTTTGGCTGGAGTAGTCTGTGAGGTTTGACCATCTCAGCCAGCAGTCTTGAAGNTCTTCTGGATGCAGAACTTTGTGGAAACTGTAACAGAGGCATTCTGAGAGGATGGATCATCCTAGCCACCCATTTTCATTGGTGTCTGGTCCCCTTGTTCTGAAAACACACAAATATTCAAAGGTAACATATATATCTGTGTTAACACAAGTATGGACTGTATTGTATACAAGCTAGCCAAAGATGATTTTATGTTTTATTCTTGAGCAGAAAAAATATATGTCACTTGTCCTGTAGTTTTTCTAGGTTTATTTCTTTATGTCTGTAGCCAGGATTTTCAGAGTCTTTCCCAATCACATCTGATCTCTATCAACCTTGAATGAATCCACAAGCCTTTCATTTTCTGTGGAAATAAAAGCATAAGCTATTCCCTAATGTAACATTTTTTGACTTCCATTTCCAAGCTAAGACATTTTTTAAAATATATAGATTAGTTTAATTTAGTAGTTTTTATAATCCAGGGTCTCTCAGTAGCTATTGTTTGTTCATCAGTAATCAAAAAATATAAAGTCAATACAATACCATACAGGATCCAGATGCTCTGTGTATTTTCCATCTTTATATGGCTTATCCCTTATGAACTATTTTTTCTATGGCTGTCTATATCCATTTTCTTTTCTGTTTTGATCCTTACAGACATTCTTAAACACATCATAATCTTTTAGTGTTTTTTTCCTCCCCATCTTTACCTGCTTTGCTGTGTATCTGTAATCTTTTCTGTCAGCATGAGCAAAACTTAATTTGCCATGCAGCTTAGCTCATGGCACATTGCCTGGTGGCTCAAGCCCGCAGGCAGCAGTTGGGAAATGAATCTCTATACCACAGCCTACATGAGAGACTGTGCAACTAGGAATCTGCACTTGGCTCCATTTTTTCTGTGTTTGGAACCATTTTTTTAAGCTTTCTCAGGTCTTATGTGGAAATAAGTGTCCTTATGTTGGACACCATTTGTAGGTGAATTTTTCTGTCCTACCTGCTAGCTCCCAAATCATGACACAGAGACTTATTATTAATTGTGAAAGCTTGGCCAATAGATTAGGCTTGTTTCTAACTAGTTCTTATAACTTAAATTAGCCCATATCTTTTAATCTACATTCTTTTTTGAAGTTAATAAAGTATTATTTTCTTTTTTTTATTAAGAAATTTTTATTCATTTTACATACCAATCACAGATCCCCCTCTTCCCTCCTCTTGCCCCTCTAGCTCTCCCTCCTCTTGCCCCTCCAGCCTCCCCCCAACCCACCCCCATTCCCTCCTACAAGAAGGTAAGAGCCTGGTACATTCAGTAGAGGCAGGTCCAAGCCCCTCCCCCTTCATCAAGGCTATATGAGGTGTCCCACCATAGGTAGTGGGCTCCAAAAAGCCAGCTCTTGCACCAGGGATGGATCCTGATTCTATTGCCAGGGGTGCCCTTAAGCAGATTAAGCTACACAACTGTCTCGCTTGTGCAGAGGTCCTAGGCCAGTCCCATGGAGGTTCCACAGGTGTTGGTCTAAATTTCATGAGTTCCCACTAGTTTGGTTTGGTTGTCTCTGTAGGTTTCCCCATCATGATCTTGATGCCCCTTGCTCATGGAATCCCTCTTCTCTCTCTTCAACTGGACTCCTGGAGCTTGGCCTGGTGTTTGGCNGTGGATCTCTGCATCTGCTTCTATCAGTTACTGGAGAAAGGCTCTATGATGACAGAATATTTACTGATCTGATTACTGGGGTAAGCCAGTTCAGGCACCCTCTCTACTATTGGTAATAGTCTAATCTACATTCTTTTTTTGTGGCTTCGTTACCTTTACCCTGTACTCTTAATCCTGCTTTTTCTCCCTCTGGCTGGCAACTCCTCCCTTCTTCTTCCCAGCATCCCCTGTGCCTATGAATCCTGCCTAGCTATTGGCCATTCAGCTTTTTATTAAACCAATCAGAGCGATATCTTCACAGTGTACAAAAAGATTATCTACAACACATGTCTTATGTCAAAACACTCTTCAGTTTCCAACTCCTTTCAGCTTTGTTGAGTACAATGCACTTCTTTGTATGGAACTGGTAGCAGCTTTCCTCACTAGGTATCAAACAACTCTGGCATCTCTAACACTTTGGATTCTCCAAGGAAATTCCAGGTTTCAACTTCATAGCTTCACACAGTGGCCTCTCTGGGCCCCCATTCAGGGATTCTTCTGACACATGCCTGGCCTTAGCAGCTTTCCTTAGTCATGGGGAAAAATTCCATAGCCCCTTTCTTCTATCCTTAACTCCAGTACCACATGGCCAAAGCTGCCAAGATCTGATGCTTGCTGGGGTTGGCACCTGTACCGCTTGATCAATTATATCTTCACCAGCTTTCTGTTTCCCTTCACTGCCTAAGCTTGGCTGTCCTGTTACTTGCTCTGTAGATGAGGCTGGTCACAAACACAGTGATCCACCAGCCTCTGCCTTCTGAGTGTTGTGGTTAAAGNCTTGCACNACTACACTTGGCTCTATGTTTTTCTTTAATTCCTTTTCACATGTTGTTAACTTAGCNGGATGGGATCTTGCCATGAGGTCACTACTCCCTTTATTGCATAGCTTAATCCTTTTGTCTCTATATTTTAGCTCTACTCTGCTTTCTGGTGCTTCTTTTCTCTTCAAATATTTTTTCTTGCTCAGCTTGCTCCTTTTCATTATANATCTTCATTACAGTTAACACTAGTAACCACACAACAGAGCCTATACTAGGCTGTTTTGAGATTTCCTCTGCCAACAGAATTAATCCAAATCTCTTCCCTTTAGCCTCAGGCAGACTCTTTGGACAAGGGCAAATGNAGCCACATTCTTCACCAAAATATCACAAGAATGATTTCTAGGCAACATGCTGAAATTCTTCTCCTCTGAAACCTCTTGAGTGAGTCCCTCACAGTTCAAATCACTGTTAGCACCACTATCTTCCATGCTTCTCCTGGTAAGGCCCATTAAACAGCACTTAAAGTATTCTACTGCTTTCCTAACAGAAAGTACCAAAGTCCAAATTCCTCCAAACAAAAGCATAGTCTGACCTTTTACAGCAATACCTCTGCCCCTGGTACCAACTTCTGTCTTAGTTATGCTTTCTATTATTGTGAAAGACACCATGACCACAGCAACTCTTATAAAGGAAAACATTTAATCATGGTGTCTTGCTTACAGTTTCAGAGAGTTAGTCCATTTATCATCATAGTGGGACATTGTGGAATGCAGCAGGCATGGTGCTGAAGCTGAGAGCGCTTTTCTTGCATTTTGATATGCAGACAACAGTAAGTAAATTGTCTCACTATAGGAGTAGCTTAAGCATGGGAGACCTCAAAGCCCATATCCACAGTGACACTCTTCATCCAACAAGATCACATCTACTCCAACAAGACCACACCTCCCNATTGTGTCATTCCCTGTGGGGGTCATTTTCCTTCAGACCCCCACATGGTCTATAGCTCCTGAGCCAGGTGTTCTTGGAGGTCTCTGAAATACTCTGACCAAGAGGTCTCTGAAATACTCTGACCAAGTAGTTTATGGGGAAGTATCCCATATTTTATAGCTGACTCTTTATTTGGCAGCCTAATATATATATGTGTGTGTGTGTGTGTGTGTGTGTGTGTGTGTATGTATGTATGTGTGTGTATACATATATATGAAGCTTAGGAAATATTAGATTACCATATTTTTTCAAACATCTTTAGTGTTAGTTACTTTTCCTACCTTAAATGGCCTTATCCATTAACCCAATTTCTTTTTCATATCACCTGAGTTCTGAGAGCTACACTGATCTATGCATGTAGAGATACTATCACCAAGTAAAATTTTTTTCATGAAAATTTTGGGTGACTCTTGATAACTGTTAGAAGAATCTCTCTTTCTCCAACTAGCCTAGGGAATGCTGTAGCAATGAATTTAGGAACTTTTTATGTCCAGATATAGCTGCTTTTAACAGGGGTTATAGATTTCATTCATAACAAAAACTCAAGTAAGGATAGAAAATAAGTCTTTTCAGTTTATTTTCTCTCCATTCCCATTTGTCACAAGTTACTGCACCCTTGGTAGTGCAATCTCCACAACTTCGTCCATTTGAGTTTTAAATAATTCAGATGAGCACACTCTTGTACTTTCTCCTGGGGTCTNATCCCACTCTTTTGTGGCTGGCTAATAGGAAGTTCAGAAGGCTCTATTCACAAGTTCAGTTATTTAGAAATATCTTTTTGCTCAGTTTTATATTAATGAAGAGATTAATAAAATTTTTAAAATGAGAGAAAATCAGATGGTCAAATACAGCGGATTGTGGTGTTCTTTTTTCTTTTGTTAATTTTTNTTTTGTTTATTTCTTTGTAGTGGTGAAGTATAAGAGGCAGGGAGAGACAGGGTACACCAAAAGAAAGGATGAGTTGAGTTGATAAACCATGTCTCTCAGAATAGATCTGAAGAGATAGTAGCAGACAAGAATCAATAATGAATTCCCTGTCTAATTTCTTACACTTTCTGTGTGAAATGATCCTCAAGGTGCTGATTTCAGTAATTTCTATGGATTTGGTCAAGTCTCAGGTTGTTAACTTCAAATTGATTTTTAACCATTTAAACATCCATTTCTNTTATGTTAACCTGCAGAAAAAAAGTTTAACATAAGTGCTAGAGAGATTGGGGAATCTCAATGAGGGAGGTATGTAACTTAAATCTCCTTCAAAATGTGAAGTTNTGGTATGCTTATATCTTTTGCTGTCAACAGCCCCTCCTCTTTCTATTTCTGTCTCAGAAGACATCCCCATGTTGATCAGTTTGTGAAATCTGGATTCTCCAACTCATCAATTTATGTAACTGACAAGAAGCTAGCAAGTGGCACTCACAGCTCTATTTTCACCAGAGATAAAAGCATGATTCTCTCACCCTAGCTGCCCCATAAATAGAGGACAGTTTCCAGATGGNNGCCATGCAGATAAAAGCATCTGAAGAAATATTATGATTTCTTTGTAGAAATACACCTAGAAACAGGGGTGAAGTTCAATGTATTTGTATTATACAAAAACAGGAATACTTCAAAGGTAATCAAGACCACTCCATGTTATATATTTGATGCCACTGTTTTGGGTTTTCTATGTATGAAAGTCAGTCATGAAATCTCCCTCTGTCCCCTTTTTACTAGCCTGGTGCTTAGCATAAAGTTCAAAATCCTTAACAGCAACCACCAAACCCTGTCTTCTCTGACCTTTGTTTCATGACAACAGATGCACTGTTCTCTATATGCATAAGATAACCATACTCACAATTGACTTTCTACTATGGATTCTTAAAACTTTCCCCATCCTTATGTATCTTCTTGAATTATGTGTGTTCATGTGTGTTTCTCTTTATGTATAAATTTTCCTGATTCAATATGTTAAGTATAAAATTATATCCTTATGTTCAGAGGTAAAATGAATTATTTATTATTATTATTATTATTATTATTATTATTATTATTGTCTATGTGTGTTCCTATGTGTGCTGTTGTTTATCCACATGTGTACATATGCATGTGAAAGAATAAGGTCTATGTTATGTTTCTCTTGCAATTATTCGATACCCTAAGTTTTAGAGACAGGGTTTTTCACTGAATCTGGAGCTCAGTGATTCAGCTAGACATGTTGGCCTTCAAGGCCCCATGCCCTCCTAATTCTGCTTTCCCTAATCTGTTGTTGAAAGTAAAAATCTTTTTTCAGAATTTACATCAAGGAAATTGGCCATTAGAAGAAATTAGACTGTTTCTTCAAGATATTCTACTTTTAAAATATTCAACTATAGAAATCTGGATATACTACTAATTAAGGATAATAATAATACTTGTGTCTTGAAAAACTGAAGTTCTCAGAGTGGTTCACAGTTATTGGACTAATTGCAATATAGCTAATTTATTGTAGAATATTATTTTAAAGTGTGTTACTTTTGTTTATGCTCTGGAACGTTTGATTAATGATGCAAAGATGTGTTTAATTAAATAAAATTCACCTGAGGTCAAGAGGCTGAGTCAGCAACTATCGGACAGGAAGTGGTAGGGAGGAGCCAGGGAGAAAGGGTTTTTAAGTAGGGTGAGGAGAAGCATGAGGGCTTTTTGGAGGATGCTAGCAAGGAGATGGGGGTGAGCTACTTGCTATTTAGTCTCTCTGAGGAGAGAATTCCACCTCAACCTTTGAATCTTGAGTTCTTTAGATGGACAGATATTTAGTTAAGTTCCCTTTGTAGCTTTGAAAGAGTCAGTGCCTGAGGGAGCAGAATTCCCTCAGGCTGCTGCTCTTGCGGCCTAACTACAGTTGCTAGCAGCAGAGTTGTAGTTGCTGATTCAGACAACATGGCTTAAAAGACAGCAACAATTTAAAAAAAAAAAAGGACAACACTAATTATAATGTAGCTAACAGAGATAATCAAATTTGTGTAGAAATACAGACAGGATTAGAAGACTAATGAAATTTCCTGAGAGACAGGCAAAATTTCTTACCATTCAGAAGTTGAGCAATTCAAATAAAATGAATATAGGAAGCTGATATATTTTAAATCCAGAATTTTAAAGATCAATGTAGGATGGAAACAATATAAATAAATCTGGGAAGATAAACCTATTCAGATTACTGATGTAAAATGCCTGGATATTTAAAAATATAAGATGTTAAATAGTATTTTATAATTATCTTTAGGAAGATCAAGTGCTTGAAAATTATATAAAGAAAAACATGAACAATTTCTGTAGTAAGTTTGGGTTTCTGAAGATCATTTCCTACACCCAGGCTCAGAAAGGTGGAAACCAAATGTTTAGGAAAGTACTGACTATATACTAAATTTCAGATACTAAATACTAAAGACTCTTTAAAAACACTACCAAGAGAAAACATAGAGCTGAGCCTGGACCTTGTGTCCCNNGTGAGCTGATGCTAGCCCACTGCCTATGTGAATCTTCCTATACTTCTCAACTCCTGTGCTCTCCTTGTATCTAAACTCCATCTCACTCCTTTACTGTCATACTCCAAGGCATTGGGATTTTGATGCTTCTGGTGGCCATTTTCATTATCATCAAAACAAAACCTCGTCAGTCCTTGTCTGCCATCTTAGCACATAACAAGAAGAATTATTGTTCCTAAAGATGTCACAAGTTTGTAAATAACCTCTCTCTGCATGTAAGTCACATGCCTTCATTCTCACCCATATACTAATGACCTCCATGTACACTCCTCCTGTACTGTGTGTTTCAGTGCTAGAGGTAAACACCTTTCTACAGAGTCACACATGTTCAATACAGCTACTTCACGTGTGCTTTCATGGAACTCATCTCTCCTGGGATTTTCTTTCTGTTTCACTTATTCTGCTTAAAATAAAATATCAGGCCTCGGTGGTGCAGGTTGCTCAGCTTTGTTCCCTGTATTTGATACTGTGTGTTATATTAAGTTTATTTCTGGGGCATACTGTTGGTGCCTGCTGAGTGTTCTTGGACTCTGGGCTTTGTGGGAGTTCTGGATGGACCCATATCTTTCCTTGTTGGACCTTGTGATGAACTCTTGAAAGAAATGATTGTTTAGAGATGTTTGGTTTCTATGCAGCAGTTTAGTGCACAATGTGAAATCTACTACACTATTTGTATTTATGTCTTCGGTCTGTGAAACTTCAGATTTAATATATAAACACTTAAATCAAGAGCTAAGTATAGGTTGGAAAAACAGAGCATTTCATATTTCATTATTAGTATTTATAGATGATATTATTATTCATTGAAATTTTAGGTAAAACAGCAGGGGAGACGTGTCTTTGTTGTGGGCAGTAGGTTTGATAGCAAAGTGAAATGCACATTAGAATAGAATCTAATCTCTGCATTGTCATCACCTTGCAGAATGACCTTAGGAAAAACACCACATCCTTCAGCTTGTCTTCTTCACCCATATGAAATCCTCTTTTCTGGTTTGTGTATTCTATAAAGACACCACACAGAAGTCAGAAGTCTCCAGGGAGGGAAAGGGCATTAATACGGCACAGAGTATGTGGACTAGACAAAAATAAAGATCAATATACATTAAAATGTCAAGTGTTAATGTCTTCATTTTCTCCTAAATAGGGTATATACTATCTGTAGTATATCCATGCATAATTGTCTTAAAACCAGGATCAGAGAAAATATAGAGGGAGATAAAGCCCTAACTTACTTGTAAAGCATGGCTCTGAGCACTTCCCACACATCTTATAATATAACAGATATTCCAGGTAGGCATCATTATCTCCACCTTGTATTTAGGCTTTCAAAAGGCTGAATAGCTTAATGTCAGNTCAGTAGCAACAATTATCTACATTGTATTTCAACCCAAATTTTTCTGAATTGGCAACTCACAAGGAAGAACTTGATGTTTTCCTGAGGCTGAATTATTTCTCTATTCTTTGTTCTTTATTTTAGCAAATAATGTAGAGGAAACNTCATAACTCAACTTTCTAATGAAAGTCTATAGGGTGTTTTGAATTTTTTTGTGAAAGTGAAAAAATATGGGACTTACATATCTGTAGCAATAGTGCAACATTGAGTAAGAGGGAAAAATGGGCTAATGGGTCAGGGAGAAGAGCACTTACAGAAAGTGTGAGGACTTTAATTCAGACATGAGGCCAGATGNCACATCTTGATGTCTTATCCCTGAACTCCCAGTGCTGTTGTGGCAGCAGAGACAGGAGAATTTTCTAAAACTCCAAGCCACCTTGCCTGGTGTGAGGAGTTATTAAATAAGAAATCATGTCTCACAAAGGTAGAAGCTTTGTCCTCCGACTTCCATATGTGTTCTGTGGTCTGTGTGAGCTTACACTCATATAACACACACACACACACACACACACACACACACACACACAGAGAGAGAGAGAGAGAGAGAGATTCAGTGTCAGAGTACTGCTACTTGTCCTTTTGTGGGAGGTGACATCTCTGCCATATCCATCTGCAGGAGCACAGGCTTTGAAGTTTTAATCCAGTTTACTAAGGAGGAAGAGGATGGCCTAGTTGGTTGTTTTAACATTCCTATGCCCACATAGAAAAGCAATTTCATTTCCAAGCAATGAGTGCAAACTCCATGTTATCTGCAGACTCTCATCTGCAGTTGCATATTTTGCCTCCTGTTTGTTCTTTGGCTTGCTACTTTTGTTCATACACATACACATTAAAAAAGACAATAATTACAGAGTTGAAATGCTTCCTGAAAACCTTAAAANAAGATGCCCAAAGAGTGCTTTGGTAACCTCNATGCTCTAAAGAACAAGCATAGGAATGTTGAGTTGTGTATGAAGCATTGGAGAATGCAGAGTAATCTGCCCACTTTAGAGTGATTTCCACTGGCATTGTTAATGTTTGCTAATTTGCTGAAGTCATAGATGTTTCACTATGGCTACTGCTCCCAAGGGAAACTATTCCAGAGTTTCTCCTTGTTTGGTATTGAATCCGGTTATGATCTAAAAGAGGTCTTTGACCAAAGTAACATCCTTATATGTTTATCAGTAATATGTAGTTTTAAATAATGGGAAACCTGCTTTAACTATTTGCAGAATATACTTGAAACACATGTAAAGGATAACGGAAGGTATCAAACAGCGATAGACAGTTTGAGTCTTAAGGAAGAACAGAAAGTATGAAAAGTAGTAGGAATCTGAAAAGGTGCATGTGCTTCCCTCATTTGCGGAATATGTGGTTCTATGTCCTGTGGTGTTTCCTATCTCACACTTTGCTACACTGTAGAAAGGACCACATGCTCTCTGTTTACATTAACAGCAGTTATTCAATACTAATTCATTGTTTTGACTGGTCCATCACATATTGGTAGATTAAATTATTGGCCTTTATTTTTCAATTCTCCAAAAGCAAAATAATAACACTGGTCCTGCTTGTCATGGCTTTAGGGTAGATGTATACTATTGGTTTGATTTTAGCAGAAGGTTATACAATAATCAGAAGATGATTGGTTTATGTTTCAGTAATGTGCACTGTAGCTCATGCTATAGGTAGCTACTGCTCCCCNTGTCTGGACCTCAGTATATATGAAAGAGACATACTGTAAATCTGCACCCTAAATGTGAATTTGTATAGATAAATCAAACTTGATTCTATATGCAGACTCACAATACAAAACAGTGAGTATACTCAACTTTGCACACTTAAAGTCTTTGTAGATCTTGAGTGATTAAAATGCAGAAAGAATTAAGCATGTCAATTTGTGATGCACCAAATAATTTCATATTATGTGTAGAAGTTGTCAGCCTGCCATTTCCTGCACACTGTGTTTCTATAAATTCTGACCTGGATTTCTCTGACCCAGGATATCTGGCAGACATAGNTGGATATTTGTCCTGAGTCTCCAATTTTGCCAGAATACTTATCTGAGATATGAATATGTGAAACATTGAGAGGACAAGAGCAGCTGAGTTTAGTCACCTACAAGGTACCAACAAGGTGAATGATACAAAAGAGGAAACAAAAATGTTCCATAATTTTATGTGTTCATAAAAGAAATGAATTGTAACATCCAGAGAAACAANCAAATAATAGATTTTTGTTTAGAAAGAAACATAGCCTTACTGAGAAGGATCTTATCACTATTTTAGAGTTCTAGGTCAATTTTCTGCTTGATAAAGTCTTGGTTGTGACCCTAAGGTGGTTGAATACAAAGGTAGCAGTCTTTACATCAAGCTCCATAGGTGCGGTGGGACACTGAGTGTGGCTGGAATCTTCTGCTGGCTCTGAATACAGAGAACCGGTGGATGTCAAGGTTCAGATATTACAATACATATGGACATTTCCTTCATTTACAAAAGGAAGGTGATTAGCTCAGCTAGGCAGTGATGTGATTTACAGACTTCAAGACATGGGGTCAAAAGTTTGTACTCAGGGATGAATATCATCTGTTCTGGGTAAGCAACATACATTCTTAGATTTTTGTTTTGTCTTTCCATACATAAAATGGAACATAATGAGAGGTAAAGANATACCTTNGGCATTAAGATGATGCATACATGTTTTCTCCTCCTTTGTTGCTTTGTTCCCATCATGACTTCCTCACACTTATTCTAATAGTGGAAGTCAAAGACTCATGTGTGGGNAGATGATATAGTTCAATGCAGAGTGCTTGTGAGCATTCATCAGGTCCTTGGTCCCAACTTTAGCACTGAAAATAACTTACTAATTAATGATTGTATCATGAATCCAAAGGGCACAGGAGCATATGCTAGCATGGTCTTTTATTCCTGCCTTTTCTCTTTAGGCTCTTATTTCTTGTCAACCCTAAGAATTTCTTACAGTCACTATATTTGGAAATTTGAGTTTGTGGTTCAGATCTTGCAGTCTAAGAAAATTATTTATTAAGATTTATTTTTATTTTAATTACATGTAGGTGTTTGTTTATGTGTCTTCATATAAGTATTTGCCTGGGAATGCATGTGCCTGTGGACACTAGAGGTGCTGGGTTCCCCAGAACTTGAATTGCAGATGATTGTGAGCTGCCTCACATAGGTGCTGCAAACTGAGCTCTGGTCCTCTGGAAGTGCATCAGGTGCTCNCAACAACTGAGCCATCTCTGCAGCCCTAAGGAAATTACTAGTGAATAACATGTTCTCCATCATATCATATTTCATTTCCCAGCAAAAGGCCATAAAGAACTTCCATCAAAGCAAAGTCTTCTAATTTCTTATTCTAACAAATGATTGCTTTTATATTTATGATTAGCACTTTAGAACTGGCTATTTAAAAAGAACTCACAAGATTTTTTTGTCATCTCAGGCTCAAGCATACACAAATTCACCTGTGGCCTTTTTCAACATATATTTCTGTAGTGGTTGACAAGAAGCCTGGACAATCCACCTGTGAAGATATATCTTTTTTGTCTCCTCTGTGTTTAAGCTGTGCACATCATTCCTGAGGCAAAATTTGAGGAAAACGGAACAGAGAAAGAGAAGTTGGATACTGAGGCCATGGGTGTTATTGGATGAGAGAGCTGGCTAGAAGTGCAGAGGCAGAATTCTGGATGAAGGGGATAATTTTGGAGCTTATAGGAAACAAAATAGAGCTATTAGACCTTAAATATATGGTGGGAGTTATAGAAATTACTTGATAGAGAATTACTAAGATCCATAGAAAAGAAAACGGGTAATTTACTACATAGGGACACTGTGTAGGGTCAATAGACACATTTTAAGTGGGCAGTAAAGCAGAATGAAACATCCAAATTACTGGTCTTGTCTCTCCGAGAAGTTATTACAAACTAAGTGATAGTTTTTATATACTTCAAAGAAAGAATGTGTTTCCTAGGAAAGAGCTAACAAAATGTTTAAAACCACCAGCTACTCTGAGAAATACAAAGACAAAAACTATTGTGTTTTGCTACAGTTAATGTGATATCATGGGTTTTTTTATTTATTTAATTTTCTCATACAATATATTTTGATTGCATTCTTTAACTTCCCCCAACTCCTCCCAGATTAGTCCCACCTCCCTACACACCTAATTTCATGTTTTTTTAAATCTCTCTTTTCTCTCAAGACAAACAACAAATAACAAAAATTAAAACAAGTAAACAAAAACCCAACAACACAAAACAGTAACAAAACAAAGCAAGAAGCACACAGGAAAACCATGGAGTCCATTTTGTGTTGGGCAACTACTCCTTGGCATGTGGCCTGTCCTGAGTGCAATTGATATAACACCTTGTGAGGTCCCATTGGAGATTATAACTGATGATTTCTTTTCCCAGCAGGTACCAATTACAAATACCTTCTTGTTTACCAGTGGGAATTTATGTCTATTTTCCCTTCTCAGTGCTGGGAGTTTGCTTTGAACATGTGCAGGCCTGTGTGCATTGTCACAGTCTCTGTGAGTTCACATGTGTATCAGCCGCCCTGTAGTGCCTGGAAAGCATTGTTCCCTTGGAGATGTTCCACACCTCCGGCTCTTATGATCTTTCCACCTCTTCTTCCATGTAGATCCCAGAACCTTGTGGANAGAATTTGATAAAGACCTCCCATTCGGAGTTGAGTGCTCCANAGTCTCTCACTATCTGCACCTTGTTCAGTTGTGGGTCTCTGTGTTTACCATNTGCTTTGAGAAAAAGTTTTTCTTATTGGGGTTATGTGAGGTGCTCACCTATGTGTATAGCAGTATGTCATTAGGCATCATTTTATTGTTATATCCCTTTAGCAAAGTAATAGTTGAAGGTTTTTCCCCAAGGCATAACCTATGTACTTTCAGGTTTTTGACCACTTGTGTTGTGTCAGGTAGGGGTTCCTTCCAATGGATTAGGCCTTAAATCCAATTAAAAAAGAAAAAAAATTATCCATTTTAAGTGAAGGTATACAGTAAAGGGGTTATTATCAGATTTCCAGTAAGATGTTATAATTGTTAACTAGTTTGGTCTTTTTACAATGTGCAATGGGCCAAGTACTGTGACTGCTTCATAATACAAATACATTGGAAGCAAACAAATTTTTTATTCTGCTGTCTCACTCTCTTGTCTAACTCTTCAAATTATTTTTCTTAATTNAACACCAGACAAATGTTCTTGCTTCCCAAAGATAGTAAGCAAAACATCTGAAGAAAGAGGCACCCATACACTAACCCTCCTCTGTGCAGAGACACTATGTTTCTGTGTATTTGCTTTCTTTTAAATGCTAAAGAGATTTATCAATGCTTGTCTTTTTACTTTTCACAAGTTTGCTAAATACATTGGAGAGTAAACTNTGAATCCTATTGCTTATATGGCCTTTAAAAGTGGAACTCAAGGAGAATAAATATTTGTGATCATTTACAAATTATGTTGCCTAGATAGAGTTTTGACATTTTGAAAANTTTTAAGGATTTCATGCTGTTTTATCATAATGACTATTAGTAAACATATTTTAGGTTTCTGGTACTTCTGAGAGAGGCAGAGCTTATTAGGAGTCAGCCAATGCTGCTATCAAGGTTTGAGGTAAGGGATTTTACTAAGGGGGAAACACTTCTAACAGATACAGTTACTTATTTAATCTCTGTCTGCTTACCACACAGACATTAGAGTATACAAATCTATGTGTCCTGTAGCATTACATCAGCATTGTCATTGTCAGTGTCTNTATTACCCTACACATGAGGAATACTTCTCAGCACAGCATAGATGTCCAGTTACGTCTATGATTTGGCACTGTGGGAGAGCTGATTCTATTTTTATGCATAGTGTCCGGCTGTTAGAGTTATGCTGGCAACATAAAGCAGTCAGGGAAATGTCCCTGTATTTATGTTNTTTGGGAGGGTTTATAAAGAATGACGCTGNTTCTNTAGATGTTTGGTAGNAGTTAGCTGTGAAGACCACTAGTCCTGGCTTTTCTTTGTGGGGAGTTCCTGGGAGCAATGATTTAATCTTTTGCTGTTGACCTGTGCAGGTTTCCTATTTCTTCTTAAGCCCATAAGAAAGGGATTAGATTCCACTAGTTCATCTATTGGCTCAGTTATCCAATCAGATAAATACACTTACACATAACTGTGCCTTTCAATTAATTTTATAAATGAAGTACTCAATGTTACTTCTCTTTTATATCTGTCTTTAAATTTAAATCTTCTCTCTTTTTATTGTTATTTTAGCTTAAGAGTTTGTCAAGTTTTTCAAGTAACGGAACCTTAATAATATTTTCCATAAGCTTCCTTTTATCTATTTTATATATTTCTGTTCTGATCTTTATTTTTTCTTAATTTCTGACAACTTGGAGTCTACTTGTTTTTGAATAAATCATTTTTTTCTGCTTCATGGAGGTGTAAAGTGAAGTTGTTTATTTTGAGCTTCTTTTCATATGTTGGTGNTTATTCCTATAAATTGTCTCACAGTTGATGCTCTTGCCACATCTCATAATTTTTCTATATTGTGTTTATATTTTCTTTCTATATTTTAAGAAGTTCTTCTCTGCTTTCTTGTTTGACCTAGGGATTTTTCAAGGCTGCGATGCTTGATATTTATGTACTTAGGGATGTTCCTATGTTCTTGCTGATGTTTCTATTGCTATTCCATTGATTGAAGTCATAAACAGAAAATTTGAAACTATAAAACTCCCAGAAGAAAATATAGGTGTAAGCTTCCTTCCTATGGATCTCCGAAANGATTTTAACATATTAAACAAAATGTAAAAGATAGTTTTGCATCAGGAGAAAAATAAATATTTAAATGAAAAAGGGCAGATTTTGGATTGGGAGAAAATAGATAGGAGACTTATATCTGAGGAAAGAGTTAGGATCCAAGTCTGTATAAGAGCCATGAAACTTTAGTAATCTAANGAAGAAACAATCTCACTNAACATTGGCAAAGAACCTGAATAGATAATTTTCAAAAATTATATGCAAATGTATGATTTGTATGTGAAAATATGCTCAATGTCAATAATATTAAAGAAAGGAAAATTAAAACCACAATGGGATATTATAACCATTGACTTGAATATTACCAAAAATAAATAAATAAATATTGTCCAGTATTTGGAGAAAAGTGAAATTTTTTTAAAGATTTATTTATTTTTATTTTATGAGCATGTATATCTGTGTGAGGGTGCCAGATCCCCTGGAACAGGAGTTACAGATAGTTGTGAACTGTCATGTGGGTGCTAGGAATTGAACCCAGGTCCTCTGGAAGAGCAGTCAGTGCTCTTAAACTCTGAGCTAACTCTCCAGCCCTGAGAAAAGTGAAATTTTAAGGGGCACTTATGGAAAATAATATAAAGNCTTCTCAACAAATTAACTGTAGGGTAACCATATAATCCAGTAAACCCTTTACTGAGTAGAGAGCCAATAGAAATGGAGTCAGTATTTTGTAGGGCCACCTGAACAGCAATATTCATTTTAGCATTCTCCTCCATTAATAAGAGACAGGGATAGTCTAAATTTCTATTGAGAGATGATTAAATGTCAACATTGTGGCATATAGATATAGGCAACAGAACATAACTCAACCTATAGAAAAAGCAAAGCTGAAACATAAAGATGTCTAAGAGAAATAAGTTGGAGTTGGAAGAAAATATACTCGTATGTTTGTATTTACACATGCAATTCTTTCGAAAGTCAAATAAATAGGAACAAAGAGTAGAACAGTAGTTACTATAGAGGACAGGAGTACTAGAGGAGAGTAAGAGAGGAGAAAAGCAAAGAAATAGTGAGTACCAGGCCAAAATACATATCTAGATACAGAAATATGTCACATGATGACAAAAGTAATACAGCATTACATATAGATTGTAAAATAAAATTCCACTTAAAAACAATTAGTAAGNTGTTCTTGTCACCAATAAAAAGATTATTGTAAAAGCTGATAAATATCTTTGTTTATTGTAGTCATATTTTCACAATGTAAATATAAAGCCAAAGCTTTGTACATTTCAAATATATGCAATAAAATAAATTTTGAAAAGATGAATAAAGCAGAATCATTCAACCAGCTGCAGATGGTGAGATGACTCATAATTCAGAAAAATGTACTATGTCTAAAAATAGGTCCTTAAAAATATCACTAATAGTCTATTTGAAGGTAAGAATGTCCTTTGGTCTGTGTTCCATTATCCAATGTTTCTACACAAATGCTTGTCAACCATTCAAACTTAGAAGCAGCTGCCAGAATTTAAATAAAAAGTTCAGGCTTTTGTTTACACTAAAAGGTTAGTGAAGTNCAACACTGTAATTTTTATTTACACATTTCAAATTTATGTTTCAAATATTCTACATGTTAAAATCTTTTAGGAAAAGAGAGACATGCATTTCAGGGTCTTCTCTCACTGGAGCACATGTAAAAAAACATGTGAATTATCAGTGTTTTCCTTGCCAGTTGTTTTCTCTGTTGCATTTGAGTTGTTGAGTAAGAATGGGAAATGTTCTAACTTACAATATTTTAAGAGAGATCACAAAACCAACTCATAAAGACTCAGGGGCTATATTAAAATAGCTGACATAAAGCAAGAAAGTATAACTCATTCCTGTCAAACATCTTCACATGTGTTTATTATAGGCCTTTGATATCTCTTTCTGAAAGTGTACCTTCCAATTTATAAGTAAAATACATATATATTTCATTTCCAATCATNCTACATGGATTTATGGGTGATGTAAAAACTTTACACAAAAGCAGTTGATGTGATGTGAAGCCATTGTTCTCTTTATTTCTTCAGTGAAGATATTCTCAGGCCTCACTTTCTGTGGCTTCTCTACATAATGGATATTACTTTATGCTGTGGTCCAGAAACTACTTATCTATGAATGTCCTATATACATTTTTGGCTTACAGTGAATGATTCCCCCCACCCCCAACACAATTACTAACAACCAATTTCCCCTTTCTTATGGGAATTAAATAAAGTGATATCTATCTATCTATCTATCTATCTATCTATCTATCTATCTATCTATCTATCTGTCTGTCTGTCTGTCTGTCTGTCTGTCTGTCTGTCTATCTATCTATCTTTCCATCCATCCATCCATCCATCCATCCATCCATCCATCCATCCATCCATCCATCCATCCATCCATCCATCCATCCATCTGTGTCTAGATTATATATCTATATATAATGAAACTAATGGCATTTGTGAAGATGAGGATATGAGAGGCAAGATAGGGGGTGGAAATGTGAGCAAAGCATTGCAGTGGGTAGCTGTTAAAACAAAAACCCATAATTGGACAAGAATTGAGAATAAGTGATGGTGGAGTGCTCAGCCCTAAATGCAACAACAGTATCACTCCATCCAAAACTCAGAGAACATCTTNGAAGAGTACACAGAAGGAATTTAAGAGCCAGAGGATGAATCCCAAGATCACCAACTCTAANGCATATTTAATAAAATTTCAAAACTTTGANGGAAAAACAAGTAGATTCCTTGAGTACCCCAGCAGTGTTGCCATAATACATACTTTTAATGAAAGAAACCTATTTAACAGTGTCATTCTGAAGAACAAGACTGTTTAAGAAGAAAATGTAGCCGTGTTTTCAATATTCCCAAGGCTAGAAAGTGGGATCCAGGGCTAGAAAAATCGCTCGCCAGGTAAAGGCACATTCTGCCAAGCCTGACAACCTCAGTTTGATTTTCTNNCTCCTCATGCTTGGAGGAGAGAACTGAGTCACATGTACTTTGATCTCTACATCTGCACTGTGGCATGCTGTGTCCACACAAACACATACACACAAATAAATGATGTACTTAAAAATAGAAGTGGGATCCAAGGATCTATCGTGAAGCCAGATGAACTTGTAAGTATAAATATAGAAGATAGT
>LZPO01108223.1:12242-27011 GCA_001675575.1 Neotoma lepida | reverse complement strand
CAGCCAAACTAGTGGAAACGCATGAACTGTGGACCAATAGCAGTGGAGCCCCCATGGTGCTGGACTGAGCCCTCTGGATACTCGAGACAGTGGTTTAGCTTGAACTGTTTGGGGGCCCCCAAGCGGTGGGATGGGATCCATCCCTAGTGCATGAGCTGGTGTTTTTTGGAGTGCAATGCCTATGGTGGGACACCTGGTGCAGCCTAGGCACAGGGAGGAGGGTCTTGAACCTGCCTCAAGTGAAAGTACCAGGCTCTGGGGACTTTCCCTGGGAGACCTTGTGTTGGAGGAGGTGGGGGGCGGGAGGAGGGAGAAAAGGGGGTTCTGTGGTTGGTATGTAAAATAAGAAAATCTTTTAATAAAAAAATAAAAAGAAAGATTTCTATTGTCACTCAGTTGCAGAAAGAGAAGTACAAAAGTTTTGTCTTGTTAGGATTTCATTTGATTAGTGAGTATGTACTGACTTATATCAGAGATGGAGAAAGAGTAGGAGAATGCAGAAAAAAAAAAGGATACACAGCCTTGTTCAAGGACTGGGATTGTTTTGGTCTCTAATAGGGCAGTGAATAAGGAAGACAGAGAGGAGATTCTAATTGGGGCAACATGGTGTCTGAGTCTACGTGATGATAGCCACAGCCTAGTAAACAAAAGATAACATGATGCTGGAAAAGAACCACCTCCATAAAGCTACAGGATACACTTAACCCTTCAAAACTTTAGAGTGGAGACCCTGGTTCCTCTGGTTCCTCAAGAATAGGCCTGAGGGTACCCTGACCTGGCCCATGATGTTCTGTTCTGATATTCTCTCCTGAAGTATTCCTGCTCTGCTGTTCTGGACTCTGACTCTCTCTCTCTCTCTTTCTCTCTCTTTCTCCTTCTCTCCCTCTCTCCCTTCTCCCCCCCTCCCCTCTCCATCCCTCTCTCCCCTCTCTTAATATTCTAAATTCTTTTCTTGTGAAGGCCTTTGCTCTTGTTCTACCCTATGCCTAGAGTACAATCCCAAAGACTGACACAAAGCACATGTATTCCATAATTTTTGAAATAGTTTAGAATTTTATCTGTGGGATTCATTAGCAAAATGACAACTCCCATGGAGACATTGTCCCTCCAAGTTCCTGTTTCTGTTTATTCATGGTGCTCTTATTGCTTATTCACTTAGATTTTTCATCATTAGAACCTAAATCTTTTAAGAACAGAAAATAGTTGTATGACTCAGCACTTAGAATGGTGACTCACCTATAAGTATCAAAAATTCTTTATTTAGTGTCTTCAATAAATGAAAAAATAATACATAAATCAGCATCCTTATTATTGACTAGTATTTCTAGTATATAATAGATAGTAGAATCTAAAAATACCTGAAAAGAAATTCTTTTGAATATTAGTTCAGATTTTAGAATATAGTGTCTTTTTTCTGTGGCTGAGACTTATGTACAAAAAGGGGTAATTATCCATTCAAATTTCAGCTAAAGGGAAGTGTAAAAAGAATAAGTGAAAGTTTTGAACTCTTGTGGAAATTAACATGAACAGATTGCTTCCTCTTTTCCAGGTCCTCTGCAAGGGACAGTTGTAATGTCACCTGGTTGAATTCCTACAGCAAACTTAATATGTAGCTGTTTATATTCTCTCTTTTCAGATGAGAAAACTNGGAATTAGAAGTACTAAGTCACGTGCCCAAGCTTNNTAACATTCTTCCAGTTTCTCCCAGATGACCTCTGCTGAAACAAATTAGTCTGTGACATTTTACGTCTAAGCAATGACTGAAGACAAATCTTAAGGAACTTGGATTTGGTTCTACTTCTGGCAGACAACTAAGAGAAAAGAGGTGTTGCCATTTAGAGGACATATAAAATCAAGGGCTTTACCACTAATAGTCAATAAAATCTTCACAATGCATTTTCCATGGCTGTTCTGGACAAATTCCAGCTAGATCAATTAGCTTTAATGCCTTCAAATGTCTCCAACACTTTAAGTTGTATAGTATACTCCAAGTGTCCATCTAATTTGTAGGTCATTACTGACAATGGACTGTGAAAGTCAACTTTTTTCAAGCTCCAGGACATAACACAGTGTAAGGAGAAGGAAACAAATAACCAATATATTGTATATTCAATAAAGGAGGGAAACTCATGACTATGGAAAGGAAGGAAGAATATAGAGNGAAAAACGTTAATAAAATGAGATAGCTAAAAAGGAACAAACATAATCAGTGTAATTAAAGCACAGTCATCTCTTAGCAAACGCATACTGCATTTGGAATGCTTTATGCTTTATATCTGATTCTACAAATTTGTAAGTGCTAATTCAATCACTAAACAAACCAATGAGATTGGTACTATCTTTAATTTGCATACGTTAAAACTGAGAAAATTCACATGCAAACACAAAACAGAATGGATATCTAAAACAATCCTAAGCAAAACAAAGAAACAAACAAAAAAACCAAAAGAATTATTGATTCATCCTATCTAACTTCAAATTACATTGCAGAGTCATAGTGACAAATATAATATGTTACTGACACATCTCCCAGACAGGTAAATCAATGGGATAGATTAGAAGACCAAGAAATAAACCAACACACACATAGCCAGCTAATACTTGATTGACAAGATTGTCAAAAGTATACACTGGAAAAAAATGTATTCAAAAATAATATAGGTACAGTGGGTTTTCTACTTACAGAAGGATGGAACAAGACCCATTGTCCCCACATCATACAAAAATCAATAATAATGGATCAAATACCTTAATTAAAACCCAATACATTGAAATGTAAAGATCAAAATATAGGGTAAATACTTCACTACATAGGCATAGGCAAGAATTTTTAGAAATACTCTTCAACACACAGAAATAGTCCACGATATTGACAAACATCATTACAGGAAATTAAAAAGCCCTGCCAGCAAAGGAAACAATCAGCAGAATAAATAGACAACCTTGGGACAGGCAAAGTCCTTCCTAGCTATAGGTCAGACAGAGGGTTTGCAGTAGTGTATATAAATATAAAATAAATAAATAAATAAATGAGCACACACACACACACACACACACACACACACACCACAAGTCAAGTAAGGGGCTGATGAACAGGGAGCTCTCAAGAGAGGAAATGTAAATACATTTTAAAAGTGTTCAATATATTTAGCCATTAGAAAAATTTAAATTAAAACAATTTTGAATTGTATCTCACACTAGTCAAAATGTCTTCATCATCAAGAAAACAAGTGACAACAAGTGCTTAGCAAAGATTCAGGGAAAGAACACTTATTCACTAATGACTGGAGCATAAACTGCTGCAGTCATTCTGCAAATAAGTATGGAAGGTTATAAAAAGAAATAACTAACTTATGACCCAACTTAACTGCTCCTGACATAGGAAGGACTCTATATCCTGCCACGGAACAATTCAGACACACGCTTGCATACTAATGTTTAATGTCCTCTCTCCTGTCTGTCTATCTTTCTGGCTTTCTCTCTCTCTCTTTCCTCTCTCATTTACACACACACACTCACAATCTCTCACACACCCTTGCAGTTAGAACGTGGATATCAGAAAGAGGATTTTAGGAAGTTGTAGGGAGTAACCTATGAAATGGGAAAGGAAGGTACTGAGAGTGCAAGTGTTCATGGTAAACGGGATAGGAAAAATAGATGGAGAGGTGGACCGAGAAAAATGTATGCTCAAAAATGCCACAAGGAAACCTAATACTTTCTATGCTAGTGTGGTGATTTTCCTTTGTAAGTTGCCTTAGTCATGCTGTTTTATCACAGCCATAGAAAAATAGCTATGATAGCTATTTATGTAATACAAACAATGAAATAGAAGAAACCCAGACAAAAAATTTAAGTGGCTTCCTTGACCTGTACAGCAGGTAAGCAAGAATTAGAATTTATATGTGCTGTATTCAGGCTTTGTATTTTTGAAGCAAAATGACATAACTATAATGGCTGATATAACTGTAATGACATGACTAGCCTTAAATTTTTATCATGGTGGTAGTGGCACAGCAGACAATTGTTTTATTGTCTCTATGGGGCATTAACTAAGTCAGCTAGCCTCTAAGGCATTTCACATTTAGCCATCAATGATAAATGAAATGTTGTAAGGGATGCATTCCATTGTAATAAATAAGATGTTATGTATTATTTCAATACAAGCACTGCAAAGCTTACTTTGCATATTGAATAGCTCTGAGTAGNTCTCCTTTTCCCTGGGTTAAAAATCAATGAGAAATAGAAAATAAAATAATGTACCATTAACAGTGAGCCTAGAGTCTAGAATTGAGCTGAGACAAGAGAGCCAAAGAAGGTCTTTAAAAAATTGTTATCACCTGCAGGGATGAACTGAACTCTCNCCTCATGACAGGATGTGAGCATTGGACATTGTAGATTTGGTCAATCAGGTCTCATCGGCCACACTCACTGGGACAAAAGGCAGAGAAAAATCTTCCCAGGCTTCTCTCTTCATAGTACATGTGATACAGGCAAATGAGAGGGCATACTATTCCTACAGATTCTCTCTAAAATACTGTGACATTTATATTAACTTTGGTGTCTTAATGTCCTACATCTTACTTAAAGACAAGGGTTATGTCTCTCAAAATTACACAGCCACACCTCAGTGCCATAGCATGGAAAGGCTTGGCCAAATAAGTAAAGACATGTCCATTTACTTTGCATTTTGTTAGATAAATTAAAATGGCACATCAAGTATGCCAANTATGGGTTTCACGTTGTGGAGCAGGATTTAAATTCAGTCAGAAAGGGGTTTGTTGTGGATGGTTATTTCCATGATGTTCACACCACTATCATCCCGGGTATGATCATAGCTGACAGGACTCACAACTGGGTAAGATTAATGAATACTTTTATCCTCTGGTAGCATACATAGCCCCTTCTAGCACTATGAAAGCTAGCCATTAGGGAAAAAGATCTGTGTTCTATAATTCAGGTTTTGGAGAGTAACTAATAATATTATTGATAAACCACAGTGTATGGGAATCTGTGGGACTTCACTGGCCAACAGCTCCAAAAGAGGTAACCTATTCTTCACACTGGGCTTTCTATGTGTTAACATGTGCTGTTTAGCAGGGACACTGTTGCTATGTCATAGTATAATTCTATTTTAACCCTCCCTCTCTGTCTATCTCTCTATGTCTCTGTCTGTCTGTCTATGCCTGTGTGTACACCTTGACAGTAATGGGTTATCATAGGACTTTTTCAAAAGGCTTTGAGCGTTGCTTGTCTCTCCCTGAATTCTTCTGATAAAAAATTGTAATGGTGAAAACCTGTACTTAAATATATTGTGATAAAAAGATCCCTAAGGGATATATATGCTCTGCCAAATGAGGGGATGGTGGGTGGTTAATAAATTTACATATAAACTACATCAAAATTTGGTTACATAACAGGTTATTACAGGAAATTGACAGTGTAAAATAACCATGGAACTAGAAGCAGCAAGAGGGAGGAGAAAAGGTGAAGGGGAAAGTGTCAGCAGTCCATTATATGTAGTTTTCTCAGTAGCAGTGAGTGCATTAGACATGAAAGGGAAACAAGAGGTTAAAGAAACAGCTCTTGGTTCTGTCTTAATCTTTTCTTAGCCTTTAAGCTGTAATTTTAGGGAGTAACATCTTTATGGTGATGCATCAACCACTTTAAATTCAAGAACTTTAATCTTTGAAAATTTAGATAAAATTGAAAATTTAAAAATCACACATAGCATTTAAAAATCATATCTATAACTTATGAAGTCATAATTAGACAATAATTCTTGTGTATCTATCTGTCCATATTTTCCAGACTTATTTCCATATAATAAAATGCAATTACTTGATATGATGCAGGGTCTTACTTTTATTTCTATTTGGTATGGAATATGAATATCTTTGTAATAAGTGTGGTGTTTTTATAACAACTCAAAAGCAAAACACAATAATTAATTGTGGTTAATAAGCTAACAATGCTGATGCTTATTATTAATTCTCCTCCTTTCTCCACTAGATGACATATAGTTAAAATTCATTTTCGTTGATGCCTGAAGTCTTATTTCTACTCCAGACATGCTTCTTGTTACTAGTTTTGGTGTTTCCTAGGACTAGTTCTTTGCAGAATATCATGTTTTGTGCTGAGCCTCACATTCTACAAAGAGCCTCATGTCATCTGCATTTGTGTGCATGTTTTGTTTGTTCTGTCTTTTGAATTGTTAAGTTACAGATATCTTTACGACNGGGGTGGGGGTAAAGATTTGTCTTACTCTGTTGAAACCATGAAATATTGCATTGCAAATTATTTAACTGTTCTATTTGATTTGTCATTCAATTTGTTTCCAAATCTTTGCAAATTGAATATCTCTAAAATAGGCATCATTGAGGATGCTGTCATAAGTGTGTTTCTCTCAGGTAGATGTAGCAAAGAGAAAATTCTTTTCTTTTGCTTTCTCTGTCACATGGGACAGCAAAATATTAACAAATGATGGTTGAGCCATTGTGTGATGAATGTTTTATGGATAAGCAGAGAGGAAAAATTAGAGAACAATCAGTTCTACTTTCAGAGTGTGTCAAAAGATGTTTAAATTTTCGTAAGAGATGAGAAATCATCCATTGAGTATAGCAGGAAGATAACACTTCCTTAAAAATATGTGAATAAAAGAAGATATTTTAAAATAGATGTTGTGATCTCAAAAAATTCTAAGGACCTGGCAAATCTTATAAATAGGCAAATGTCATTTGGGAAAATAAAATCAGCAAAAGAGAAATGCCAAAGTGCTGGTTGTTGTNGAAAAACGTTAATAAAATGAGATAGCTAAAAAGGAACAAACATAATCAGTGTAATTAAAGCACAGTCATCTCTTAGCAAACGCATACTGCATTTGGAATGCTTTATGCTTTATATCTGATTCTACAAATTTGTAAGTGCTAATTCAATCACTAAACAAACCAATGAGATTGGTACTATCTTTAATTTGCATACGTTAAAACTGAGAAAATTCACATGCAAACACAAAACAGAATGGATATCTAAAACAATCCTAAGCAAAACAAAGAAACAAACAAAAAAACCAAAAGAATTATTGATTCATCCTATCTAACTTCAAATTACATTGCAGAGTCATAGTGACAAATATAATATGTTACTGACACATCTCCCAGACAGGTAAATCAATGGGATAGATTAGAAGACCAAGAAATAAACCAACACACACATAGCCAGCTAATACTTGATTGACAAGATTGTCAAAAGTATACACTGGAAAAAAATGTATTCAAAAATAATATAGGTACAGTGGGTTTTCTACTTACAGAAGGATGGAACAAGACCCATTGTCCCCACATCATACAAAAATCAATAATAATGGATCAAATACCTTAATTAAAACCCAATACATTGAAATGTAAAGATCAAAATATAGGGTAAATACTTCACTACATAGGCATAGGCAAGAATTTTTAGAAATACTCTTCAACACACAGAAATAGTCCACGATATTGACAAACATCATTACAGGAAATTAAAAAGCCCTGCCAGCAAAGGAAACAATCAGCAGAATAAATAGACAACCTTGGGACAGGCAAAGTCCTTCCTAGCTATAGGTCAGACAGAGGGTTTGCAGTAGTGTATATAAATATAAAATAAATAAATAAATAAATGAGCACACACACACACACACACACACACACACACACCACAAGTCAAGTAAGGGGCTGATGAACAGGGAGCTCTCAAGAGAGGAAATGTAAATACATTTTAAAAGTGTTCAATATATTTAGCCATTAGAAAAATTTAAATTAAAACAATTTTGAATTGTATCTCACACTAGTCAAAATGTCTTCATCATCAAGAAAACAAGTGACAACAAGTGCTTAGCAAAGATTCAGGGAAAGAACACTTATTCACTAATGACTGGAGCATAAACTGCTGCAGTCATTCTGCAAATAAGTATGGAAGGTTATAAAAAGAAATAACTAACTTATGACCCAACTTAACTGCTCCTGACATAGGAAGGACTCTATATCCTGCCACGGAACAATTCAGACACACGCTTGCATACTAATGTTTAATGTCCTCTCTCCTGTCTGTCTATCTTTCTGGCTTTCTCTCTCTCTCTTTCCTCTCTCATTTACACACACACACTCACAATCTCTCACACACCCTTGCAGTTAGAACGTGGATATCAGAAAGAGGATTTTAGGAAGTTGTAGGGAGTAACCTATGAAATGGGAAAGGAAGGTACTGAGAGTGCAAGTGTTCATGGTAAACGGGATAGGAAAAATAGATGGAGAGGTGGACCGAGAAAAATGTATGCTCAAAAATGCCACAAGGAAACCTAATACTTTCTATGCTAGTGTGGTGATTTTCCTTTGTAAGTTGCCTTAGTCATGCTGTTTTATCACAGCCATAGAAAAATAGCTATGATAGCTATTTATGTAATACAAACAATGAAATAGAAGAAACCCAGACAAAAAATTTAAGTGGCTTCCTTGACCTGTACAGCAGGTAAGCAAGAATTAGAATTTATATGTGCTGTATTCAGGCTTTGTATTTTTGAAGCAAAATGACATAACTATAATGGCTGATATAACTGTAATGACATGACTAGCCTTAAATTTTTATCATGGTGGTAGTGGCACAGCAGACAATTGTTTTATTGTCTCTATGGGGCATTAACTAAGTCAGCTAGCCTCTAAGGCATTTCACATTTAGCCATCAATGATAAATGAAATGTTGTAAGGGATGCATTCCATTGTAATAAATAAGATGTTATGTATTATTTCAATACAAGCACTGCAAAGCTTACTTTGCATATTGAATAGCTCTGAGTAGNTCTCCTTTTCCCTGGGTTAAAAATCAATGAGAAATAGAAAATAAAATAATGTACCATTAACAGTGAGCCTAGAGTCTAGAATTGAGCTGAGACAAGAGAGCCAAAGAAGGTCTTTAAAAAATTGTTATCACCTGCAGGGATGAACTGAACTCTCNCCTCATGACAGGATGTGAGCATTGGACATTGTAGATTTGGTCAATCAGGTCTCATCGGCCACACTCACTGGGACAAAAGGCAGAGAAAAATCTTCCCAGGCTTCTCTCTTCATAGTACATGTGATACAGGCAAATGAGAGGGCATACTATTCCTACAGATTCTCTCTAAAATACTGTGACATTTATATTAACTTTGGTGTCTTAATGTCCTACATCTTACTTAAAGACAAGGGTTATGTCTCTCAAAATTACACAGCCACACCTCAGTGCCATAGCATGGAAAGGCTTGGCCAAATAAGTAAAGACATGTCCATTTACTTTGCATTTTGTTAGATAAATTAAAATGGCACATCAAGTATGCCAANTATGGGTTTCACGTTGTGGAGCAGGATTTAAATTCAGTCAGAAAGGGGTTTGTTGTGGATGGTTATTTCCATGATGTTCACACCACTATCATCCCGGGTATGATCATAGCTGACAGGACTCACAACTGGGTAAGATTAATGAATACTTTTATCCTCTGGTAGCATACATAGCCCCTTCTAGCACTATGAAAGCTAGCCATTAGGGAAAAAGATCTGTGTTCTATAATTCAGGTTTTGGAGAGTAACTAATAATATTATTGATAAACCACAGTGTATGGGAATCTGTGGGACTTCACTGGCCAACAGCTCCAAAAGAGGTAACCTATTCTTCACACTGGGCTTTCTATGTGTTAACATGTGCTGTTTAGCAGGGACACTGTTGCTATGTCATAGTATAATTCTATTTTAACCCTCCCTCTCTGTCTATCTCTCTATGTCTCTGTCTGTCTGTCTATGCCTGTGTGTACACCTTGACAGTAATGGGTTATCATAGGACTTTTTCAAAAGGCTTTGAGCGTTGCTTGTCTCTCCCTGAATTCTTCTGATAAAAAATTGTAATGGTGAAAACCTGTACTTAAATATATTGTGATAAAAAGATCCCTAAGGGATATATATGCTCTGCCAAATGAGGGGATGGTGGGTGGTTAATAAATTTACATATAAACTACATCAAAATTTGGTTACATAACAGGTTATTACAGGAAATTGACAGTGTAAAATAACCATGGAACTAGAAGCAGCAAGAGGGAGGAGAAAAGGTGAAGGGGAAAGTGTCAGCAGTCCATTATATGTAGTTTTCTCAGTAGCAGTGAGTGCATTAGACATGAAAGGGAAACAAGAGGTTAAAGAAACAGCTCTTGGTTCTGTCTTAATCTTTTCTTAGCCTTTAAGCTGTAATTTTAGGGAGTAACATCTTTATGGTGATGCATCAACCACTTTAAATTCAAGAACTTTAATCTTTGAAAATTTAGATAAAATTGAAAATTTAAAAATCACACATAGCATTTAAAAATCATATCTATAACTTATGAAGTCATAATTAGACAATAATTCTTGTGTATCTATCTGTCCATATTTTCCAGACTTATTTCCATATAATAAAATGCAATTACTTGATATGATGCAGGGTCTTACTTTTATTTCTATTTGGTATGGAATATGAATATCTTTGTAATAAGTGTGGTGTTTTTATAACAACTCAAAAGCAAAACACAATAATTAATTGTGGTTAATAAGCTAACAATGCTGATGCTTATTATTAATTCTCCTCCTTTCTCCACTAGATGACATATAGTTAAAATTCATTTTCGTTGATGCCTGAAGTCTTATTTCTACTCCAGACATGCTTCTTGTTACTAGTTTTGGTGTTTCCTAGGACTAGTTCTTTGCAGAATATCATGTTTTGTGCTGAGCCTCACATTCTACAAAGAGCCTCATGTCATCTGCATTTGTGTGCATGTTTTGTTTGTTCTGTCTTTTGAATTGTTAAGTTACAGATATCTTTACGACNGGGGTGGGGGTAAAGATTTGTCTTACTCTGTTGAAACCATGAAATATTGCATTGCAAATTATTTAACTGTTCTATTTGATTTGTCATTCAATTTGTTTCCAAATCTTTGCAAATTGAATATCTCTAAAATAGGCATCATTGAGGATGCTGTCATAAGTGTGTTTCTCTCAGGTAGATGTAGCAAAGAGAAAATTCTTTTCTTTTGCTTTCTCTGTCACATGGGACAGCAAAATATTAACAAATGATGGTTGAGCCATTGTGTGATGAATGTTTTATGGATAAGCAGAGAGGAAAAATTAGAGAACAATCAGTTCTACTTTCAGAGTGTGTCAAAAGATGTTTAAATTTTCGTAAGAGATGAGAAATCATCCATTGAGTATAGCAGGAAGATAACACTTCCTTAAAAATATGTGAATAAAAGAAGATATTTTAAAATAGATGTTGTGATCTCAAAAAATTCTAAGGACCTGGCAAATCTTATAAATAGGCAAATGTCATTTGGGAAAATAAAATCAGCAAAAGAGAAATGCCAAAGTGCTGGTTGTTGTNGAATATTATTTTAACTATGTAAAGATGTGTTTATATTTGTTTATGGTGGGCAATATTATTTTAACCATGTAAAAGTGTGCAACATTTGTTTATACTGCATTTGTTTAATGATGTGAGGATGTATATTTAATTACATAAAGATATGTTGCATTTGTTTCACCTTGCCTGCCTAAGGCACCTGATTGGTCTAATAAAAAGCTGAATGGCCAATAGCTAGGCAGGAGGGGGATAGGCAGGGCTGGCCGGCAGAGAGAATAAATAGGAGGAGGAATCTATGCTCAAGAGGAATGAAAGAGAAGAAGAGAATGAAGGAGAAAGAGAGGGACACATCTGGTGCCAGAAGCCAGAAGCCATGGAGACAGCAGGAAGGAAAGTAANATATACAGAAAGAAAGAAAAGCAAAAAGCCCCAAGGCAAAATGTAGATAAAGAGAAACAGATTAAAATAAGAGCTAAGCTAATGCCAAGCACTCAAAACTAATAGTAAGTCTCCATGTCGTGATTTGGGAGCTGGTAGTTGGCCCCAAAGAAAAAGCCCAGTACAGCTATCCTCTCATTGGTAGGACACAGAGAAGGAGGGGGCTGTGACAACATGATAAGGTCAGATCTAGGCAAAGCAAACATCCAGGAGTGAGTCCTCATTGCACTGTACTTTTCAAAAGTTAATGTTGTCAGGTAAGATTTTGTCAAAGGAATTAAAATCCTGAAGTAGGTAGCACCGCCATTTTTTAAATGTGGAATTTTGAGTCGAAATATTTTTAAGTACCATGTGATTTAATGAAAAAAATGAAAATCGGGAAGGACCAAGTCATTGTCCTTTGGGGACTCCTTTAGTTTTACAACTAAAACTCCTACATTAAGTTAAGTTGCCTCATAACTTAAGTAGAACAAAACCTCTCTCTTTCTGAAAGTGTAAGAGATTCCATTTCTGTTCTGGGATCTTGGAAAGAGAGTTTCAGGGTGGAGGTAGAGAGACTGACTGTGTCAATGTCTTTTCTACCTATGGTTTGGCATTAAAAGAAAGAAACATTTGGCCTAGAAAGGAGGAAGCACCTGAGATTGCATGAAGCTGTCAACCTTTGCATCCTGCCACTGGGATCAAAATTTACCTCTTAGACCAATCCACTGCTTAGGTGGGTATGTTTCTTCCTGCTCACCATCACTGACCCTTTGTACAATATTAATTCCTATTAATTACAATATTAATTCCTATTAATTAAGACTTCTGTCCTGACTCCTCTTCTGATGCCCCCACTTTCTCTGCTGCTGTGGATTCCAGGATACTTGCAGATTCTCACCTACCAGATAAGGTAAGGTTTCACTAGTCCTCACAGGATGCAGCTGGAACAATAAGTATTATTTTTGATGAGAACAAAATTTAGCATTCCTATCTAAGGATTTGAGCTGTAATGATCACCATAGTAACTAGATGAAATTCTAATTTGTATTATACATTTGAAAATGATGTGGTACAGAGGCCATGCCTGGGAGGAAGAGAGGAAAGAGAGAAGGAGTTGATAACTATTAAATTTCAGTATTTTATGGGATAATGCAAATAACTGAATTTTAGAATGACAGTGCTGAATCATAAAGAATTTGTTGTANAGTAATGGAAATTAGATCCAGATAGGGTGTGTGACTCTTCTCAGGCCACTCAGTAATGAAAGCTTGGGTTTTGGTATCTATCTCCTTAATTCAAAACTTAAAAAAGTAAACATTTGCCACAAAATTCAAGAGAAGCTAATTTAATGACATATAGTAATTCTATTGATGTCAAAAATATTTTTTGAAACATACAGATTGTACTCTACTTAGTGTTCTTGCAAAGGCCAATTCAGACATGGGAAGTGATTCTAAGATACCCTGGTGACTAAGGAGGGAGAGAGGGAGGGGGAGGGGAGGAAGGAGAGAGGAAGGGAGGAGAGAGAGATAGAGATATATAGAGATATTGAGATTACAAATTTTATNTTCCGTTTTATTCAAAAAGACCAAGAAATGAAGCTGCAGTGGTCCAGCTAGACAAGATGACAAGATTTCCCTCCTGTACTACCACTGGAAATTCCTGTGAAAACTCTTGCTGCACATTGGCTGTACTAGATTAACTCATGACATAAATCTAGGATCATCCAGGTTGTGATCTGTTCTTTAAATCTCTGTCTGCCTCTGGTTGTTTTAACTGCTCATTCATTATTATTACTAAACAAGTACACAGGTACACACACACACACACACACACACACACACACACACACACCCTGGAAATTATAGGTGTTTCTTCTGCCTTGCAACAGCAATACAATCTCCTAATACTTAGGAAGAGAATCACTTACAGGATAGCAGCACTCTCTGNATTCTTATATAAATACAGGGAAGACCACATGACTTAAAGGACCATCTCCTTCAGATTAATGAACTTTTTTTTTGTCCTTTAGCAGACATAGTCTTACCTTGCTGAATCAGGCTTAATGAAACAGAGAACAAAGCCCATAAATGTAAGACTTGGGTGATTACTTATGCTACTTTTGGTTTCTCATCTACATGTTTTCCCTGGTAGGGAAATTACTTATTAAATATAGAACAAATTTTGTAAAGTACCACATTAACCTCTCTCAGGTCATTATCATCTGGTGCCTGAGGCATGCTTTTCTTTCTTGCATGAACCAATGATGCCTGAGAGATGTGGTGTATGGTACTAACTGTGGAGTCTGTGCTCACCTGCATTTTGTCTTGCTTCCTTCACAGGGTTATAAGTGTGATGATACTCAGCATATAATGGATAGTTATAGTCATATATGCACGAGACATGGTCTAGTCAGATGCTTAACACATTCAAGACCAGGTAGCACATTGGACATTGCTTCATTCATTCATGGATTTATTCACTCACCCACCTGATTAAATGTAACTTTCAGAGTAGACTAATCTTGTGCACACAGATAGGTGGATTATTCATATATGACCACCTGGGTAAACATCAAAACATCAAGCTATTCTATTTCTATTTCTAGAAATGAAGTAAGTTCATTCATTTATAGTCCATATCGCCACAGTTGCAATTGTGAGTAAATCCTCATGTTTTTAAATTTTTAATTTTAATTTTTAATTACTTATTTATTTTATATGTATGAGTATTTTGCTTGCATATATGTCTGTGTACAATATGTGTTCCTGGTGCTGGCTGAGGCCAGATCCTTTAGGACTGGAATTGCACACAGTTGTAACCCACTATTTGGGTGCTGGGATTCAAACCTCAGGTCCCCAATAAGAGCAGTCACTACTTGCAACCAGGGAGCCAACTTGCCAGTCCTTAGGGTTTGTTGTTGCTTGTTTGTTTGAGATACTGCTATGTAGCCCAGGCTGA